>PDNB01000092.1:0-116897 GCA_002573585.1 Helicocarpus griseus UAMH5409
AAAAAAAAAAAAAAAAAAAAAAAAAAAAAAAAAAAAAAAAAAAACCTAAACTGAAAAGAAAAAAAACTGAAAAGAAACAAAAAAGAAAAGAAAACGAAATAGACCAGCAACAATCAATTCTCAAGTAAATCATGCCACTCCGGAATATCCTTGACGAGACCCCACATGTACTTCTCCAGCTTGACCGCACACTTGGTGTACACAGTCGTCGCATCGTTGTACTGTTTACAATTACTAAAAATCAGTTTAAAGTCGTCGATAAGGTCTTTCGGCGTGGCATAGAAGTCCTGCTCCAATCTTTCTTCCATGGTCGACAGGTCCATGGGCGATGTAATCACATTATAATAATCAGGGACTTCGTCCCTATTAACCGGATTGAGGAACGGCCATGCCTGTTTGTGGTTTTGCATTTGATTCAGGAACCGTCGTAATGCGTTGAAATGACGTCCATGGCGTGGTTCCCGTGCTAACTTGTCCATATCTGGAGACCAGCCGGTTGTACGAATGGCAGGAATTGAAAGGGGGTCGATGGCAGTAACGGTGCCATTGGCCCACTGCTGGGGCGGTGGATGGATGATGTGGTTTCTACTTAGTGTACGTATTTTGGCTAAAGCGGTTTCCTTTTGCTTGAGAAGCATGCGACCAACCTCGAGATAACGTATTCGTGGAAGCATTGAGCATTGCATGAGTGTGCCCCCTTCGTAGTCCTTGATATACCCCATCCATATAGATTTCGAGAGAGAGATATCCTTGGTAAAGCCTTGCTTCTGGAAATATCCCGTGGCATAGTTATCAGCGTAGGTTAGAAAGTGCTCCACTGGCGATGTAGCTCTGACATAGTCCTTTAAATGGGCCATGAGATGTGCTCCGTATCCTTTGACCTGCTGATGGGATGAGACCGCGCAAAAGACGATTTCAGCAAACTTGCGGTGTCGGAATTCGCGGTATGTTATTCCACCAATGACCTCCAGAGGCATTTTCACAATGGCTATAGACAGATGAGCGCGATCATAGACGAGACGCGCGATGTAATCTTTGGGCATTTTGGGGAGTTGTTTTTGAAACAGGCATTTGAGACCTGTGAGGATTATCGTGCTTTCTCTGGAACCATCGTTGTTGACGACGCGGAATTCGATATCCCCATTTCTTTCTTCCATAACTGCGGGCTTTAGGACGGTTAGAGGTTGCATCACACTTTTTAAGATACCAGAACACACACCTTTTCTGGAAAAGGGATCCTCAAGGTTATAGCCGGGGGCTTAACATGATCTGCTTTTGTCATCCCATCATGAAAGCTTTTTAACCTTTTGGCATCATGGGCGGTATTTGGTTCCTCGAGGGCTATGCGCTTCGCGTCGAGATTATGCCTGCTGTGACCTGGAAGGGATTGCAGCCCTGCAGCGATATTGTCCATCTGTGTTGAATCCGCAGGAAGTAAAGATCTTGTAGATATCAATATGCAGACTAGTGGGTTAGAGTTAACTTAAGAATGGAAGTGTGGAGAGGACCCGCTAGAATCCCCTTAGCGCGAACCCTAAATTCTGAGGTCAGGAACGGGAACTGGCCACGTGACAGCATCCAACAATATCAACTTTGGAAGTTTACTGGAGTCAATCTGTTTTGGATATATATACATCTTGTCAAATTATACCCCTTATCTACATCCCCGCTATATACGAATCAGGACAGGGTTATTCCCTCCTAACAGCTGTCATTCCCATCCCCGCCTTTCTCCTGGCAAGCACCCTCACATTCCTCAACCAAAGTGACCTTCGCATTAGGATAGCACTTGAACAGGGAATTGCTTTGCGACGGGCGGTTCTTGGCCGGCTGTCCATCGTATTTCTCTTCGATCGTTTTGCGAATTGACTGCTGGTAGCCTTGGTAGCCGTCCTCTGTTTTCGGGGGAAAAGAAGTGAGCAAAAGGCGAAGTTTGTCGAGGTCCTCAATACCCAAACGGAGTTGATGCGATGCGATACAATGCATCCTATATACCAGTACATTATAGGAGCTGGGCTGGGGTGATTGGAAGGGAAGGGGGAGAAAGAGCGTACCCATGTCAAGCAGGGTGTTGGCGCAGTAGTACTTTTCCGGTGTGCCTGTTTGGGAATCAGTCAAGAACTCGATTGCATTTCTAGTAGGGCTATGTCGAATCTTACAGTCGTCAGCGATACAGACGCCAGCAAGAGCTGCCAGGGCAGCAAAGACGGAGAGCGAGAGTCTCATGGTGGCAGCGATAAGTGTGCTTTGTACTGTACTTCTGTGGTCTGAACTTTGAAAGTTGACTGGAGTGAAACTGAGGCGGCCGAGGGGTGAGGTTTTTATATTTCAAATCAAAACCTGAATGGGCTATTTGTCAACTCCGTATGGAGTGGAGATACAGCTATCCTGTGGATCATTATTCCGAAGTTGTTCGGGCTATTGAGCTATTTCGGAATTGTTAATTGAGGGACTTGCCACTTCGTACTTGTATGCGAGCTACTCGCTATGTATGTTCTAATGGGTTTTGAGTAGTTCTTTATGCTATCTACAGGTATATCCATTTGTTTCGACGAATGATAGTCTCGGCTGACAGTATAGTAAGAACTGAAGACAGCTTTGACGATCCTCCCAGACGGATTTTCCTCATCTCTGCGTGACATCGCCTCACCGAAACTTACCTAGCCACCTCGATGTCTCATATGCCTCGTAGTGAGCAAAGTAGCATGTCTAATGACTACTATTAATAGATTTGAAGCATTTATTCGCCATTACTCCGTACTGTAGGATTATTCCCTGCTCCGTATTGATAGTACAGAGACGCGTATATTACAGTAACTTCTTTCCTACGATAACCGATAAGACATGTATTACCAATACGTCCACCACGGCTCCGCTCCGGTACCGGAAAAACAATGCTCCGCCAACTTTTTTCGTATGCAGCTTTTCAAAGGTTCAAAAAGTTCAAGACGGATTATCTGCACGCTTGAGAAAACGAAACTGGACGTGAAAATCCCACCTATAAACACCACCTGTTACATCATTTGCTCATGCGTCGACAGTAGCCATTTCCTTCAAGCCAACAATCTTCCACAATGGCTACTCCGCAACCTCCGCTGCGCCTCACCTCCCACCAACACCTTACTCTTCGTCTCGTTCTCTCCACCCTAACTGGCCGTTCAGTTCATATCTCTCAAATCCGACCATCAGACCCGATACACACTGGTCTTGCGCCTCACGAGATCTCCTTCCTCCGCCTTCTCGAAGCGGTGACTAATGGCTCGCATATGGAGATTTCTTACACCGGTACAATAGTCCTCTATAAACCAGGTCTTATAACAGGCAGCGCTCCAGGGTCTGGCGCAAGCGGAGGAGTCATAAAGCACGAGATCCCTTCCAACTGTTCGCGTGGAATCAGTTATTTCTTGCTCCCGCTATGCCTGCTTGCGCCATTCTCGAAAGCCCAATTCAATGTTTTGTTCACTGGTCCTGGTGTCATTACCTCCGCAACCCCAACCGGCGACATGTCTGTCGACAGCGTAAGAACCGCTATTCTCCCATTATTTGCTCAGTTTGGCATCTTCAACAATATCGAGCTGCGTGTATTGCGACGATCAAATCCGGGACCACATGGTAGGGGCGGAGGAGGAGAAGTTCAGCTGGTCTTTGGTCATCAAGTCCGACTTCCTAAGACGATACACCTGTTAAACCCTGGTAAAATAAAGAAAATACGTGGTGTTGCATACGCCATAGGTGTATCCGGGTCGCATAATGCAAGAATGATCGAAGTCGCTAGAGGTGTCCTCAATCCCCTTTGTCCTGATACTTATGTCTTCTCTGACGTCTCATCGGCACCTCTGATTCCTTCTCCTACAAGAGATAATCCTTCGAATAAAAAAAAGATTGGTATTGGTTTTGGCCTGTCCCTTGTTGCCGAATCCTCCACGGGATGTCTGTTCTCCGCTGATGTCGCATCCTTACCCACCGGAGGAGAGGCCCCGGAGGATATGGGAAAACGGTGTGCCCATCAGCTCCTCGAGGCGGTCTCGGTTGGTGGATGTGTATCCAAAGCTGCTGCTCCAATAATGATAACGCTCATGGCGATGGGGTCTGAGGATGTGGGAAGGCTGCAGGTTGGAAGGAAAATCATTGCGGATGAATATATGATCCAGTTCGCCAGGGATCTAAGCAAATTCGGTACTCCCGGATGGGGTATCAGAGAAGCCCCAGGGGAAAATGACACGGGAGACCTCGTAATTAGCGTCGTTGGAAGAGGCATAGGCAATGTCGGCAGAAAGATTGCTTGAGTGTCCTTGTGTGCTAAATGAACGTGGTTCTTGCATATACTACCACACAAAAGGGCTCTCATGAACCAATCACCCCATTTGCGAAGGAAAAGCCGTTATCCTCATTGTCGTCATATTTACCGCTCGTACATTCGACGCTTCACAGGCTGCAGGCCACAACAATGGAGCGGAACTGACAAGGGAGATGTCCTTCCGTTATGGCCGACACTTATTCAAAAGTCGCCGGTCGCTGTCAGCTAAACAAAGCACAAAGGTAATACGTTGCTGGGTCCTTTGACTCTTACGGTGCTCCTTTCGAATCGTAATGAAGAAGGGAGATGGGTAAGAAGGGAGATGGGCTTCCAGCTCTTGAGTACTACGATCTCAAGTTGGGGCTTCACAAGTGAAATAATCACGGATTACGCGGGAGACGATGAGCGGGATGCGTCTCCCACGGCCATCAGGCCCTTGGTCTGGATATAGGAAAGAGCGAAGCCGGAGGTCGCGGTTTCCCTCTGAGCTTTGATGCCGCCGTTACGCCGATTTTGCCAACTTCAACACTTTTCACAACCCCTATTTCTCGGCTTGACTTCAAATTGGACAATATTCTTGTACATACATTTCTACTCTAATGCCATTCTTGTTGGAACTTAATCGTCACTTCATCCTTGCTCATATCCCTCCTGTTTATTTTTTACTTTTTTTTTTCATATCCCTCAACCAACAGCCTTAGGAGCGCAGTTCTACTACGACCGCTTTGACCATTCGTCTTCCGTGCCTTCGACGGTACGCAAGACGAGACTCGAATCATATCTCGAATTTCCGTCTACGCCTCTACCTTCTGCAGGGCAGATAACAGTCTTTACCAGAACTTTGCTAGTCGGATATGGCTACTTCGTCGCCGCATTGGTAGCGTGTTTTGAGTCCTCCGTTCATATCCACCCCAAAAGAACGAGTACAGAGTATCCCAGTTTCACAAATATTCTATCCAGTTTTAGCAGTCATGCTGGCAAATCTACAGCCATGCTCTGCTTCGCCGGGTCGACGGCGTGTTCTACGCCGCCCCCGGCCACCCCTATTGCTTAGACAGTATCAAAACACTTTTGGTTCCGCCGCGCAATCTGCTTCTTACGGATCAGAGTACAGGCTCGAAGCCTTTTCCAGTTGCATACAACTACTATATTTTGCCCTACTCTACTTCTACAGCTTTACAGTACTGTACCCCCCATCTCTTCTTTATACAAAGGCTGCCCTCCCACCCGTGGGTTTTCTCATCAACCTGCACTTACTGATATTTGGCTTTGTTGTCGTGACGTAACGCTATCATTTAATATGCTTTTCGACTTAGGCACCCATCGTTTATGGTTTAACATTTCCAAAAAGGGTGTCTATATCTTCCAGATATGGCAGAGTTCGCATTACTCACATCTAACTTCCAACCTTAAAGCGGAGGTCTATATAATCCCCTCCCTCTGCCAAAAGTTCTCCGTCTTTTCTCCATCACCTGGGGAACATCTTTTTAAATCTACCTCTACATCTGCTCTCCTCAAAAGCTGCTTAGAAACATACTTTCTACCCTCAAGGAACATATTCTATATACCTCATATATCGCCAAAGGTATCATTTAGCATTTCATACTATATATGTTGCCTTAGCCTCTATAATTTATTATATAGTTCTTACTTTGAAATTAGGAAAACCCACCATGGCATACACGGAGGTATACATGCTCGGCTACACCACCGACTGTGGTTCCTTACCTTCTATCGGCTCGTCGGCTCAAAACGTGGCTCGTCAAGAAAACGACTCCGACTTCGCCAATTTCATCAACGAAACAAGAGAAGCAGAGACCATCCGCAACATCTTCGGTGAAGGGGCTTATCAGGGCTACATCGAAAAGGTTCGGACAACCCGCGAAGCTATCGCCGTTAACGATGCCAGAACAGCCCGACTGGCCAACCAGCAATCCTCTAAAAAGCGCTCGAGATTTCGAAGGTGGCTACACAGGGTCAAACTTGCATACACCGGGGGTTATAACAAACTTTAAAAACCCACCTTCAAAAACCTAAGTGTCTCTAATGTTCGCCTCGTTATGTTCCACCCTTGGATATCATTGCTTGAACATAATCTGACATCCTGATGCAGAAAACCCCAAACAAGACCTATACCACAACTTCAACGACGATTAAACAGTCGACAAATCTCTTCCACTCTGCGCTAAACAAACAACAAACAACAAACAAAGGGCATTCCACAGTGAGTTTATCTTTTCCTGCTTATTCAGTTCTACGATTCACGGTACCTAACAACCTGCTATAAATAGCACGCCTACGGCTTTGCCAGGCAGTATGTTATTATACATATTCGCTCTAAGTGAATCTGGCTGAGTCTTTTTAGCAAGCCTATCGGCAACTCAGCAACCTCGAAGGCGATCCAGACGAAGTCTACGCAAATTACTATATCACTATGCTGTCTTCACAAATCCGGCACAGAGTCGAGAACAGGAAACCAATCGTTCTCTAGAACCAATATCTGATAACAACAAGTTCGGTTACTGTTGGGATATCGACGAGCCTCAAACATTCTCTTGTCGAAGAATCAGCCAGGGATATAGGGAAAAGGATCAGCGAAAGGGATCTGGCTTGGATTTGGCTTGCATGGGGCTTAAGTTTAGGGCAAGGGATCAGGGTCAGGACTCGGGGCACAATCGGGGCAAGGGGTCGAGCAGCGGGATAGGACAAGGGACAGGCAAGTCAGATCGGGTTACAGTTGGATTTGGGTTGAATTAGGTCGGACGACCTGGACCCGGACGAGGAATTAGGGGTGTCACAAGCAAAGGGAACAGTACAAAGAATAAGGGCTGGAATCGGGACAAAATTTAGGTAACTGGTTATGGCAGAGGGTCAGGGATGACAGCTTGGAGATGAGATGGAACTGATATGAAGGAAAAAGAGGACAGGCATTGGGTATAAGTTCACTACGAAATGCAACCAAGGGAGTCGTCACTAAGCAACACTTAGACTCGAAACACGACGAAACCATTTATCGAATTTAACATCCATTTCGATATCAGCAAGACTTTTCGTACGTCGTCAACATTTTAACTTAAAAGGCCTATGAGGTTGGGGTTTATATTTTTCTCTGTTTTTGTTTGAACAATTCATGTATATAGAGCTTATCATCCCGTTCAAGGTTTTTACCCGTTCGATTGAAATAGAAGATCGACGGGAGGTTTTCCTTGTTCCTCACCCGAATGGGGGGACGATGAACATAATCTACATTGTTTTTTTGAGAACGGTTGATGCTATATTAGGCTCTTCCTCTTCTTATACATGATAGGTAGTATGATTGCTGATTACGGGACTATATTATGAGTGTCTTACCAGAAACATTCTACTACAGTATTTTTACACACGTAGCATCAATTCTCTATTATCAACTACTACACCCAAGTTGTACGCAACAATGCGGGTGAGGAAGCCAGTATATGAGTCATGTTTCAAGCTTCCAGGACTCTTTCTCGAACGGGCCGCGCGGGTGAAGAAACAAAGCTTAGAGCAGTGTCACGGGAAGTTTTTTCAAGTAAGGTTATACATCCATCTATTTACGGGCCGCCGGGTTATTGAAGGCGGGTGGGCATGTGATGCGGTTTCGAAGTTTCGTTCATCAGAAACCTCCCTGGGGTTATGTCAGCGGGATTTGGGTTCTTTTTGAAATAGATGGATGTTTTCGTAGGTACATACATGTACATGTGCATGTAGGCGGGTTTTGTCCGCCGTGTCGCCGTAGGCTTGTGGATATTTTCAACGACGAATATGAGGAGTCACAACTTCTTAAACGGCATTCTTGATTCGGGATTCGGATGTAATGGATTGGATTGGATTGGATGAGTTAATAATAATACACTTGTCTGTTGAGTTTGTTGGGGAGTTGCTAGAGTATATGAGACAGAAGATAGGGGGAAGAGAAGAGAAGAGAGCGGAAGAAAAAAGAAAAGTTTATTAAGTTTTTGAAAAATTTCTCGCTTGATGAGGTTATTTGATGAAGAATCTAGAAGATGCATTGATCAATTGCTCGAATTTGCTTTGGTTGCTTCAGAATAAGGTGATAAATGTCTGTATAATATGCTCTTTGATATAGTTTCTAACAGAACAGAAGCATTATGCATTATTACTTCTCTTTTAATAAGAATGAAAAATCAACCAAGATTAAGAAATTAGAATTTGTGATTTGTGATTTGTGATGAATAGATAATAAAACAATACCATATTGTTTTGACATGCAGGACAAAAAGATAGTAAATGAAGTAAAAACATATACATAACTAGCAAAAGCATTACCAAAGGAATATAATAAAAGTCAAGATAAGAGATGAGTGAAAGCTGAAATGAAAACAGAAAAGAAACACAGAAGATTATATTCATTATTGAAATCTCATCTTTGATAAGACACTTCCTCCCTTCAAATGCTAAAAAGGACACAAGATAACGCAAGTAAAATACTTCATAAACTATATAAATAGAAAAAGGAGAAAAAAGAAAAAAACTTGAGATTCTTTTCCCTTTTCCCCCAGTGTTTTCCTCCCTTTGTTGCTTGTTGACTGTCGGTACATAAAAAAAGATAGAAAAATAAAACATATGGCACAAATTCTTCTTTTGTTTCTCCCAATCAACCCACCAACCCAACGCAGTCAGTCAGCCAACGAACCAACTAACAGAAGCTGCTAGTAAGCAATACTTGCTCTCAATCGTTGGCTGCCCGGCTATTCTCATTCTCCTCTCACCGTCTCAATTTCCCTTCTTAAAAGTCCTTTCAGCCTTCTGTAGTTTCGGGCTTCCTTGCTGGCCCGATAAAGTAAACGGGATCCTCAAACCGGTCCTGAATATACCGATAATCCCCAACTGAAAACATACATCCTCCCCGGAACTCCCGGAGGGGTTTAAGATAGAAAGGGAAAAAACAAACGGGGCCACAGTATCAATGATATGAAAAAAAGCTGTTAAAGAAAACTTCACACGCACAACGCAAAAGCAAAAGCAAATACAAATAGAAACAAGAAAATAGAAAAAAGATGGGACAGAACACTCAGAACAATTAAAACTATGCCTCAGCCTCCACACCCTCAGCCCCCTTAGCGGGAGAGGTACCTGACTTCTCCTTATCATCATCCGCCTTCTCTGCTGCTGGGGCATCTGGCATAGCCTCGTCTTCATCCGTACGGGTAGTAGCAGCAGCACCAGAACCAGTAGCCTCGTCATCACCTTCAGTGGTTTCCTCCGCTTTCCCTCCGTTAGCTTGCTTGTGACCGTTTGCCTTGGGTTTCGCCTCTGGCTCCTCCTTCTCATTTGCAGCGGGTATATCTGAATCCAACAGAGTCTTCCATTTATTGAGAATATTGATGGAGCGGCCACGGAAGTTGAATTCCTCGTCCTTGGGGATCGAATTTAGTTTAATAATGGCCTTGAGGACTTTGTTGATCTTGGTGGTGCGGATGATGCTGACTTCGAGGTCGGCGTAGGATTCCAGTTTCTGGATGTAATTGGACATTGACGCCATTTCTTCCTCTTTTGGTGTTTGGTCACGTGTGAGGAACCCTTTTTGGAGTTTGTGACGAAGATACAGAACTGGCGGGGATCGAGTCAGCACAACGCTACGGAAATTCCAAAATAACGTAGACAACAAAAATAAAGTCGTAGAAATCAAAGGGGACGACGGATGACTGTAGATAATTTACCTTCTTTCTCCTTCTTCATCTTGGCATCCGCAGGATTAAGCGGCTTTTCAGCCTCCTTTGGAGTTTCAGCGGTATCTTCATCGCTCGCCACCTTTGTTGCCTTTTTGTCCTTTTTGGCACTGGCAGTCTTTGCCTTGGATGATTTGGCTGCAGCTTTCTTGCTGCTAGATTCGCCGGTCGCTGGAGTTTTGGGCGTAGTCAACTTGAGTTTAGTGGCAGTCTTGGGGGTCTTTGCGGGCTGTGTGTGCGACCAAAAATGAAACGAATCCCCGTTAGCCAACTGTTTTTTCCGCCCAAAGCACCACCAAACAAATGCCGCCCGGAGATGGGCAATCCGCGATCCCAACCCAACGTAAAAAAACAATCTGGGTTTGCGCTTACCTTGTCGCTCTCCGCATCACTCTCGCCGTCCTTCTTCCGTTTCTTGGTGCTCTTTCGCTTCCCAGTTCCTGCACCCGATGCCTCCTCATCCTCTTGCTCATCAGCCACATCCATGCTCTTCCGTTTCTTCTTATCCTGCTTCGCTGCTTTTGCTGCTTCTCGAGCCTCACGCTCTTCCCGGTCTTGTTCCAATGCCCGTTGGTGATCGGCCAGCATATCTTTGAAATACTGAAGATCGTGGTTTTCAGCAGCAACACGGTAGGCCCCAATCAACGCCTTGGCCTTTCCCTTCTCACTCACATCTTTGCAAGACTCCGGGTCGAGAGGTGTGAGATCGGTGTTTGGAATCCAGGCACTAGAAGCCAGATATATTTCGTCAGCCTGTATTCATCATTTTCCACCCAGGTGGCCCCTCGCCACGTAGAAAGCAATGCAGCGCATTGGTGCCAATAAAAAAAAAGCGTAGGAAAGGCTGTCAAAACACCACTTACAATTCATTAGTGAACAAAAACATGATAGGAAACGTGCGCTCGTGCACCCGTTTGCCTCCATCACTGTAAGCTTCCCTGTATGTGCCATCCGGCTGCTTCGTAGTGACAGGACGCGTCTGCAACAGACTAGGTGGAAGCATCTCTTCATCACAAATTATCGACGGCCATGGAGAGTAGCTCTTGAGGCGAGCAGTATAGTATTCTCCGGGCTTAGCATCGAGATGCGTGATGCGGGCAGCAGACTTTTTCTTATTTAACTTCTTGCCCCCCTGCGCTGCAGCACCAGTCAACCTGCGCTTTCCGGTACTCGACTTCTTCTCAGCGGGTGTTCCGTTGGGACCCTCATCTGCGGCAGCTGCGGCAGGTTGTTCCTCGGAAGCACCGCTCTCCTCCTTCTCTTGTGGTGTCTCAGCTGGTTCGCTGGGCTTGGCAGGCTCTGCGGCGGCCTCCGGGGCAGCAGGTTCAGGCTTCTCAGAAGCAGGCGCGTCTGTTTCGTGCACATCGACGGAAACGGGTTAGCAACAGAGATACGCATAGCTGAAGTGTAGGGGGCAGTCGTGGCACGTAGCGTGTTGAGAGGGGGGGCCAGGTGGGTTGGCTTACCAGCCGACGCGTCTCCCTCCTTTACATCACCCTGATCCTCCTTCTCTGGACGAGGGGATTCTGGAGCCTTGGCGGGAGCATCAGCGGATGGCATGTTTTCGGGGCCCGAGTCGCCTCGGGATGCAGCGGGGTTTGCATCCTCAGCCATGATGATGAAGCGGGAGGGAGGCTTAGGCAGGAAAGTGGTAAGCTGTACAAAGGAATGGAGAGGCGGACGAGGGCAATGGGCGGTGGAAGGGCCGCGATGATGATGGCAGAGGAAAGGGCAGAGGACGGCGATGGGAGAGAGTGGATGGAAGAGGGCGTTGGAAGTTGACGAGAGGTGGTGGTGTTGGGGAAGAAGGGTTTGGATTGGCAGTTGGCGGTGGATAATATTATTTTCTTGGGTGCGCGAAGATCGTGGCGTGAGACAAGAAACGCGTGTGTGGAAAGGACGGGCAGACTGCAACAACCACCACAGCAAATATAAACCGATCAACAGACACTCAGTCAGTCAGTCAATATCGATTGAGGATACCGCACAGAGCTTGCTCTCTCGGTAAGAGATATATGCGTGTGTGTGTTCTTCTTCCACCGCTCTCAGCGGTGGTGGCGTGGTGAATGCCTCACGTCTTCACCACCCTAGCAGTAGCAGCAGCAGCAGCACTTCCAAATTCCCAAGCTCTTTTCAAAATGTCAAATAGACAGTAAAGGTCACATAGACCAGAATAGCTAGGGTCAAATACAGCAGCTTCAATATCAGAATCAACAGTAAGACGCGAAAAAAGAGACGACAAGAAACTTGAAGGAAAACCAGAGATATCTCTATCTCCTCTCTTGCTCAGCACTAGTATAGAAACCCCGCAGTTTTTGAAGGCAGCAAGCAATGTAAGAACGGGGAATAACAGTCAAACAGGAAATGTTTTAATCTTCCCTTGAAGGAGCTGGAAGAGAAGCAAAGAACCAGCTGGAAGAGAAGCAGAGAAGGGGAACACAGTGATGCGATGAGGAGTGAATGAATGAAGTGGGCAAGCAGAGCAGAGAGATCGCTTACATACGTCGCAGAAGTATGGAGATGCATCTACGCCCTGCCACAGCTCATAGAGAATAAATACTATTTATTACCCCATTATTCTGACAATAAGATATATCTTCATTCAAAAGCCAATCTTACTATTCAATTTCTACCCCGAGCACACAGCAACTATATACAATAGTGTAAAAGCCCCGCGACGACACCGAAATTATACCACAGTTAATTCATGAGAAGGACCATTCAACACTCTCTCAATTACTTATTATCTCGCCAGCAAAAACCACTGTACTCGCGTATCAACTGTGGCCGTGGCATTTCCTGCTTGCTACGTGGGAATACCGGCAGGGGAGTAGGTAACGGAATATGACCCAAGGAACCATGCAATAAGACGAAGACACGAGCTCAAACACCTCTTCCGCTGCTCGAGTGAATAGCTCGCTCATCACTTCCATTTTATGCATCCTACTCCCTGCTTTTGTGGCGAGAGAGACAGCGGTATATCGTCCATCACCATCAGCCTGCTTCCCTTCGCTAACGCCATCTCAAACCCTTGAGTTCAACAGCACTTGCCGGTTTCTTTGACTCCTATAAATCCAGAGCCGTGGCGCAAACCCTTCCGTAACTAACACCCATCACCGCGGTTAAGAGCGGTCCCAGGGCAGAGCGTTGGAAGTTAGCCAGAGATCCGTGCTCTGCTGTGTGTGTCCAATCGGTATCTCCGAGCCCGGGGTAGCTGTGTTGCCTCCATCTAGACCAGGCAGCAGCCGGATAGTGCCCATTGTGTCGTGGAAAATTCATCTGATAAAGTTAGAAAGGGATGGCTGCCAAAAGCACGAGAAACACTGCCTGCACGCTTAAAACAGAAGAATAACGCCAATAAGCAATATTTATATGAGTATCAACCTGCCTCTAAAAAAACAATACGCAAAACGGATATGATAAAGCAGACAAGACGAGTAGATAACACTGAGCGACATCTAGCGGGTCGGAATCACAGCGTAGTTAACAATATCAAGGAGCATGCTCCATGCCAGTTCAGTCTTTCAAACCGTCACGGGTCTTCCTCGAAATCGCCATAGATAAAGGGGGAGCGTGCATGTACATGTGCAGGTCCCTGCTCTGGCTTGTGGATTTTCAGCATCCAGAAAAAGTAATCTTCCAGAGGGAGAAGATTCAACAGGACGTTATTTCCCCACCAAGCTAATGCGCAGACAATTGCTCCTGCGAAGGCGTCGAGGATAAAGTGGTTTGCAGTTGAAATTATGGCAACAAAAATGAGTAACGGGTACATGAATCCAAGAGCAACACATGCGGCTCGCTGCCATGATGGGCAACGCATGTTGAGAAGAAAGCTAGTCCTCGAGATGTTAAATTGTAGCCATAGGTCTCCGGAGTGATTATTCTGAAGCGGAATCGTCATTATAGTGATGCCGATCATAAAGGAATATCCAAAGTGCAGGGATGGCATGGCGGCTTGAATGAGAGCTGTTAGTAGGCTAGTATTCCAAATTGGAAACCTTCTACTGACCATACTGATTGCAGAATTTGTTCTGCGTCCAGACACTACTTGCACCAAAGGCTCCGTGAACAGTATCGACAAAACCGTAGCTATTCGGTAGCTCACCGACTGATCCCTTTGCGGACGAATCTCTAAGCAGACGAGGTGGCATACAGGGCCACAATGTGAATATCACAAACGCGAGCAGGTTACAGAGCGCCAGTGTCCGCCTGCGAGCCTGGTAGAAAGCAGCGTCTGTAGGCGAGCCGCTCCGATCTGCCATCCGATTTCGCGTGGTGGTGTAGTAGTAAAGGCAGACAAGGAACGCAATTGTTCCTGGTATATGAATAAAAGAGTATAACCAATTCATCCAAGCTATCAGCATTGAGTGGCGGAGGAAGTAACGTTGTATTTGCATCTCGCAGAATATGTGGAGACCCTCCTCTAGATTTATCAATTGTATAGCATGCTTCCTGGCAATTTCCACCGTTTTATCCTTGAGAGCGACGGCAGTGAAGGCTCGTGCCAGTTGATATGTCTATAGATACTGTCAGCCTGCCACGCTGTACGTAGTCCAACCAAGGATTGGTCAAGAGATAATAAACACATTCGAACCGAGATTTGACCCAAGAACAAGGGTAACCTACCCAATAAACCAATGCCCAATACCAGCATTCCACCAAAAATGGAAACCTCCTAAGTATCCTGCTAATAGGCCTATTCCGAAATTTGGCTGTATTTGGTGTAATAATCTCCTTCTTCCACACCCACAGCCCAACCTGTCTGGTCCTCCACGAGCATTCTTGATCTAGAAGCAACGACGGCGATAGGGAACGCGAGGTTGGAACCGGTAACAACGAATTGCTTGCACTGTAAGCGGAAGACATCCCCTCCTCCAGCCTTTCTAAGGCTTTATCTGAGAACTCATCGCTGGACTTTGAGCTGCGCCGTCCGGCATGCCTCGTATGAAAATGGGATGTGTCTAATCGGTTGATCCATGTACCCCCAATAAGAAGGGTCGCAACCACTAAGGGTTCGAGAAATGCACCCAATCCCATGCTCCTCGATATAATAAAAGATCCAATAACGATGAGCGGTATGAAAATATAAGGACCACGTCAACATGCACCAATTCAATGCATGGCATAACCATGTAGTCAGAGGGAATTGGCTCTTTCGGTCCCAAAACTGGCCGCTAATGTCATAATCGAAATAAAATAAAGCTATATGCTTGAAATCCCGCGTTATAGAAGAGAAATAGAGTATTCGTCTGATGAATGTATAGATGAGAGAGATATAAACTAAGCCATTGCAAGCAATGGGAGGAAGTTGCGCCGGGAAGCGCATCGCAAAGGAAGCCACGCAGACAGTGGTTTATTCTTTCTCAAGAGTGAGATGAGGTCTTCGGAAACTGGACTGTAGAGTAAACCGTAGCATTATCAAGGGGGAGAAAAGTTCCAAATCAGCATGGCAGGCCACCCAGCTCACCTTGCAATCAATGGCATGAAATCATTAGTAATGGAAGTCCTATTGGCATTGGAAAGCAGTAGACGCAATCTTGGTACAGTACTACAATCTGACGGCCGCAGGTAAGCAGTTTATCATTCATAGAGGGGAAAATGGGAGGGAGACGATAAAATGAATAAACTCAAGCGCTCCGCAATATAGCAACACATCGATAGTAGTAATATTTTATGTGCTACAGACTGACACCAATCGGCAATAGAGTGCACCAGCTTCTTTGGAAGCAGCGTATCAAAAGTAAGTAAATAGATCTGTCCCATATTATTTTAGATAGAAATCCTCCAGTCTTGCTAAAGAAACGTCAAGTTGCCCGCGTCGATGGATGGATGATGTCGTTTGGCTTTATTGATTACTAAGCCATGGATATCTAATTTGGACGACGTAGATAAAACACAGTACTCTCTCTGGATTGAGGCATTCGCTGATCAAAACTTGGGGATAAAGAATACGTAAATAGAGAAAGGGAAAATTACAGATCAAGTCATCTGGTCTAAGAATTGCGCGCGGCTTATTCAATAACAATGTCTGTCAATTCATGTCTTCTGGCGTGACGTCTTCAAGTTGCCCCGTACCAATTTTCCATTAAAGGATTATCCCGCCCAAGCCAATTGGGAAGTCAAAAGTGCTGCTGCATCGAACGGGTTAATTGATGCCAGCCAAGTTTCAGGCGCACCGGCGACAGCGACATCAGCGGATGTTTGTTAAAATACATACTGCGTACGGATTAACACGAATCTCCTGGAAAATTGACCTGCAGGATGGTGACATCATGTATGAACGTCAACTCCTCCCGTCTTCCTAGCACCATCAGTCTAACAAACCAATATCCCCAGAAGTCAATCCAACTACAACTCGGTTAAGACGTCCGGGCTCATTATTATCATTATTGGGGCCGATGTTTCTCCGTGTGATCAAAACCCCCTGGGCCCTGACAGCGATAACTTACTCCTGATTCGCATTGATACGGCGCGGCAGCCTGCAGGGGGAGTCCGCTTGAGCTCTTCTGGTGGAGAACGGAATAACGGCATGACAGCCGGGTGGGTGCCGCTCATCCCTGACGACTCGGGCCAGAGTCGAAAGGACGTCGGCAATTGCCTCAGGGATGATGTTGAGTCGCGAGTTCTTTTCAAACTTTTCCGGTCTCTGTGGCCCCTTTTTCCCTATCTTTTTGCATATGCACTTGATACTCTACTAGTCCGGAAATTGTTGGATAGTCATTGGAAAATTCTAAAAAGACAATCTGGACTCTGTCATCGGGCTGCAAGCAATATACGTTGGACCATGACGATAGTTTGATATAGTGAGTATGCCATTGATTGGTATCTTTCGCTATTTAGTAGATCATATATTTTGTATGAGCTATGGCTGCACTCGTATCTGCATTACTCGATTACTATATAATGGTCAAATGAAATTACCGCCCAAAACAAATGCAAGTAAAGAAAAACAAAGTAGCTCTTGCTAGATTATAGTAAATAAATATATATACACGACTATCAAATGTACAGCTCCGAAATATACGCCCGTTGCTAAAAAGCAAGACAGGGCTTTTATCTCAGATATTTATAAGTCGGGGGCCAGATCACTTTCGCAGGAAAGGGAGCGTAGTATGTAGTTGATAATTATTGAATTATATATCAGAAAGGATCGTCCACCTCAATAATCGCCAGGGAAAACCCTTAGACAACATTCTGACCCTCGAGGATGACATCCGCAGCCTTCTCGCTGAGCATATAGACTGGCACGGCAATGTAGAAGCCAGGGATCTTGGGGAAGGCAGAGGCATCAACAACACGCAGGCCATCAACGCCACGGACGCGGAACTTGGAGTCCAAGACGGCCATTGGGTCATCATCAGCGCCAATGGGGCATGTGCAGGAGGCATGGTGACCCCAGGCCTCCTTCTTGATGAAGTCCTTGAGACCCTCAGTGGTATTGGCGCGCTCTGGGCCGGGCCAGACCTCCTTGAAGCTACCCTGAATGGGGACGACGTTCTTGAAGATTTCGCGGGAGAATTCCATTGCCTCGACAACGGCCTGCAGATCCTTCTCGTCCGCACCGTCCGTGGTGACACCGGTATCGAAGGAGTTGAAGTTGATGATGGGCATGTCACGGGGGTCCTTGGAGCGCAGCTTGACGGTTCCAGCGTTGTTGCGGCTGTGAGCCTTGAGGGTGATCCAGGTCCAATGGCGGGCGTCGACGAGACCTTCAGCAGCGTAACCGGGATAGTAACCTGGGAACCAAGCTGGGGCACCGGAGATGAGGAGGTCGGGATCACCGGCGGCGGCGGTAGAGTGCTTGACGATGGCGATGGCAATGCCGTTGGTGGTGTAGGTGCCCTTTCCGAGACCCAAGACGCCGTTCTGGTATTGCTCGAGACATGGGTCGGGGTCGGTGGTCAGGAAGGTACATTTCTTGGTGATGGGGAAGTCAGACTCGGTCTCGCCAACAAGGCCGGTTTCATAGCGGTCCTGAAGGTTCTGGCCAACGCCGGGGAGGTCGACAAGGACGGGAATGTCGAATTGCTGGAGCTCCTCCTTGGGTCCGATACCGCTAAGTTTGAGCAGTTGGGGGGTGTTGAAGGATCCAGCGGAGAGAATGACTTCCTTGGTTGCGATGACACTGCCTGACGCTCCAGTCTCCGAGCCGGTATGGCGAGGATCGGCGGAGTAGAGGCTCTGGCCCTTGAGGAAATCGACACCGACAGCCTTTGGTACAGGGCCAGAGGTATCAAATTTGACATTGGTGACAAGGGTATTGAGGGCAATATCCAGGTGATACTTGCGCTCGCCATTATCATCGACCTCGTTAGCAGTCTCGAGAATGAATTCACGGGGGCCATTTCGCTTATAATCAGGGACGTTGACCGCAAGAGGAACCTGATAGACGGCCTCGGTGGAGTCACGGAACGGGGTGTCGACGTTGATATCGCTGAGCAAAACCTCAGCCAAGCCGGTGACGGTGGTGATCAGCTTGCCAATGCTTTTGCCCATGGCAGTGCCAATAGCAATGACCAAGGAGAGAAGTTTGAGATCCTGCAGGACGAGACCCAAGTCCGTCACGCTAGTCTCGAGCCAGCCGTCAAAACCGTGACCGAGGAGACCATTGGGGAGATACCGGGACCGCTCAAGACGTTTGAAAAGCTTTCTCATTTCCTTCGGGGCCCAGGAGGCATCACCGGTGATTTGCATGATGTTGGTCCAGTCACTCTCATGGGGATAGACGGTGATCAAGGCGTTGTGGGCGGAGCAGCCTCCCAGAGTTCCAGCACGCGGGTACAAGATGCCCAAAGGTTCAGCATCGGGAGGAGGGTTCTCTCCAACATGAACTTGACCATCGGACTTTCTATAGGTGAACTTTGAATCCAACTTTTGGCGTTCGAGGTCAGGATAATGGTTGACCCAGTAGTCCCAGCGCATTGGGGCATGTTCGGTTGAATGTAGATGCAAAGCCGGCGTTTGATAGAAGATGGAATCACCCTGGTCATCGCCGGCTTCGATCAAGAGAACTTTGTGTCCGGCACGAGCAAGTCTAGAGGCAAGAGGGCCACCACCGGGACCAGATCCGACAACGACATACTCGTATTCGTCAGTAGTGTTTGATGCTTGACGCTTGTTGAAGGCACCCTTGATGTGGTTCTGATGTCCTCCTTGGTGAACACTGTCAGATAGGGTCAGTATATAACATTCCCAGAAACCTTTTGTTTGAATAAACAACAGCCACTTACGTCGCAGCTAGGACATCGGAGGCAACGAGGGCCAACAACCCCAGCCCCTGTCGAAACAACATATTAAGCCGACCTTTACCCGCGAGGCCTAGAGTGGTGCAATGCTAAGCTGCCTCCAACTACAGGCAAGGCAAACCCGCAAAAAGCGAGATACGTAGAGAAATGTCCGAGAATGAGTGATCGAACAATAGAAAAAGAACGAAAAGCAGAAAACGAGAGACGATTGACAGGGAAGAAAGAACGACTGAAGCAGCTGCCAAGCGACCGCCGACCGACTGAAATATAAAAGGACTTCCAAGCTAAGCTTTCACGTCCTGGCTGTTGAAGGGATCCCCCTATATATCCGCCATTGACAGACTATCAATAATAATTACTCCTGTGCCCGGAAGCGGGAAGACCTTGTCTTCATTGCACTTAGCCCCAGGAAGGGGGTGGAGGACAGGCAGGGGAAGGAAGTCTCCGTCCAGCTCGCGCTAAAGCAACGGATACTGCTCATCATATCCGCACGTAACAAACTCCGCTTTACTCTGCTTCCTTCTTTCTGGCAAATCTGCATGTGCCTACGCAGCGTACGGTCTCTTTGAAGTTTGAGTTCTCTCTTTCATATGGGGGCGCGGATGTCGCTTGGAGAATTTATGGCGACAAATATTCAAACATTCGGTTTAACTCCATCGCGGTGGGTAACATTGAAACTTTGCTGGCTCGCGGCTCAATCAGCTTTCAATTAACGCTTCTGCATCCAGTTTCCATGGTATGAATTGTGGGCTTGCTCAAAGGCACTTTACGAAACCGTCTTTTTGAGTCCCGCTGTCATCTGAAACTTGGAGAAAACCTGAGTTTCTGCTTTCATTATATTTAATTATTATTCCTGGAGCAGAGAGGACGGGGAAATTGGGGGGATTCTCCGGTATCCTTTGCGCTATGCTCTGGGGCAAAAGCTTTGAAAACAGAGAGCGTTGACAGCGACTCATACAAAGGCCTCCGTCTCCTGACGATCAGTCAAATCCTTGCCCGTGTTTCCCACTCGTTATGCAGGTACTAGGATCAGTTATAGGCTTAGGCGAACTGATGTTCGGGCTTATATGACAAGGTATGGAATTATAACTTGATGATACAAGGAGCTCGGGGATTTAAAATCATAGCATAAATAGGACCTGATCCCTTGAGCTTGGTTCTTCTTCTGGCCTGAGAAAAGCTTGGTTTCAACAGCCTACTTCAAAGAAACCAAGCATAATAATAATGCGCAAAACGACATGATGCTGTTACCAACCACTTCAACATCATGAATTAGCAGTTCTTCAGGCTCGTCAACCAAACCCGCTCCAGTAAGGATCAGCAAATTCTACGGACAAACCGTGCGGAGGCTCAGGCATTCATTTACCCAAATACTCTAACTAGTTGAAATGAGGAATAGCGCTGTATTTTTATTTCAGCACCGTCCATTTTTATTACCTAGATATCAAAAAGGGCGGAATAACTTGGTTATCATATGCGTGGGGTTTTGGAAGCGGTTCTGCTTATGACGCCGTCCCTGCACTAACTTTTACTTCCCAAAAACCGCCTGATAAAGGTTGCCGATCCTTCGCTATTTCCGTTCAAGGAATCCTGTTCCTTGATCTTTGCCAAATTTGTTTTAGGCGGAGACCTTCAAGTCTAGGATAGGGTTCGGGGAACCGGAGGATTATGTCGCTTGGTCAGTGGTCGGGAATATCACAATTTCGCAGCCATGGGGAAGAACATTTCTGGAACTTGGGTGATTGGTTCAACCACCGGCAATTCACATAGTTTAACCCTGATGTGAAGAAAGTCAAGATGAAAAAGCAAAGTCTATCTATCTGCTTGAAATTCCTGCGTACTGCGCACTGCATGAACAATCACCCAAGGCAAAAGCGGCGAAATGCAAGCGAAAATACCATCGAACTATCCAATGCCGATCGTTTGTTCTTTTCACAGTGTCTGGACTTGGGTTATGCGGCAGTGCAGTGCATTTTCTGGGCATCATTTGCGCTTGTGTTAGTCGCGTGTTGGCTTCATTTTATACCCCACAACTCCATTGAGGCCATGCCCACATCTCCCAAGCGACAATCCTGGGCTGCTTTGGGCAAGTTTTGTCGAGAGTAAGCACTTGAAAACCGACGCGGCTCTAAGCAGGGTTTCCGGGAACAGGACACCATAATAGTCCCTGCTCCAGGAGAACGTTAACAAGACTGCTGGGACCCGAACAGCGACGGTCTTATCGTTGATCTGACAGGAAGCATAGCTCTCCGAATTCATGATAATACAGTAGTACAACGGTCTCCTAACGTCCTTGCTGATTCCCAAACATAAAAGGGCGCCGTCAGCCTCTCATACAATCATTCTTCTCCACGCGCCTGCGGGATGGTTATTATTATTTACAGCGCTAGTTCACCAGGGATTGTTAATTACACCGCTCAAAATTTCAACTATTCGGAAGAAGGAATAGCCTGTACATGCACTTACACTCAAAATTACAGCAGATCTATGTCACCACTGTGCTCAACTCAAAACATATGCAAAAGATATTCAAGGTTACTGCCCAGGGCTCTTTCACTGCCTGAGAATCTTATTATACTCAAGACGTCTCAAAACTTCTATAATTACTAGACATAGCAGGTGTTAGTTGAAGAAGAGTTGCTGTCATATCTAGATCTCTAGATAAAGAAGATCTCTGGGCAGTAGAAGGCCGCCAGGCAGTGGAATATTACCATGAAGAATAGGTGATAGCTGCTACGTTCATCAATTGTAGAAGCATAGTTGCGAAATATATCTGTTGGTATTTTTGTATGTAAAAGTATGTACACGCTATTCCTTATTTAAAATGCGCATTTTTGGTGTAAATTTTAGCGATCCCCATTTAGTAGTACTGCGTATGCATATAGCACATGCAATGTCATGCATCGTTCTCGAGATTCTGGAGGTTCTTCTGGTCGGTCGCCGATATCCTGAAATTTAAACCCGGCGCGAGAAAGGAGAGGGGGTATTCATGCATCATGGGGGTTTTCCGGATGGTTATCCAGTGGAGGAGCACCATTTTGATGGGAGAGGTCATGTTTGTTTTTTGATCTCCTGCCTTTGTTTCACGAGAGGTGATTGATTATGCGTGATATTCGCAGTGATTTTAAAAGAATGACCAAGATTATTTACAGCAGTGTGTATATAGTAAGTAGTATATAGCAAGGCCCCCTTTTTCTATCCCATGTTCCTACATTCCGTTAATAAGTCCTAAAAAGAGTCCCAAAATAGTCCACCAATGAAGTAAATAAGTAAAGAGCAGATAAAAAAAAGCCATAAAGAAACTAAGCCTAAATCACTTACAGCCTTGGCTAGGATTGAAAGAGGGGGAAGAAGGTTGGTATCAAGTAGCGTGCATGTGCGTTGAGAAAAGAAGTAGTTGTGGTAGGAGTAAGGGAACAACGATCGGTGTCAGATATTAACGCTAGTCAGAAAATAGGAGCCGAGGAACTGATTGGAGAAAGGGAAAAAAGAAAAGGTCGTATCCGAGGGATTTGCTGATAGCCGGGTATATCAATCAATAATTAGAAGCTAGGTTTACATCGCGTGGTAGTAGTGTCGACCGGTTTCGACCTCGACCAGAGGGACAGAGTCTGAATCGTGCAACTTTTTTGGCTTCTGGGATAACCTTTCTGCGCTGCGCATCATGCTTTCCTCGCGGGATCCGCTCATTGCGCCGAATGTACCGGATTTGGGATGCTCTGTGTAAGAGAAGAGGACTGGGAACATCTTGCGGAATAGGGAGCGCATTGCGGGCATGCATGCGCAAATTATGCCGACATGGATTTCAATAGTACTCCAGTAGCCCATTTCGACGTAGTCCCCTAGAATGAATCCATTAGTCTGTAGTCAAGGACATGAAAGATAGTAAATAAACGCTTACAGGTAAGGTTGTGCGTCGAAGCGAATTTGAGGAGGGTGTGGAGGCGGAGAATACTGACGATGGTGACGCTATAAGGTTTGACTTGTTAGCTTTCCCCGTGTTATTATGACTTAGGAGTATGTCAACATACAAAGAACCAACAGTGAACATGAGACAGATATGAATCTTCTTCTTTCGCCACAGTTCTAGTCGGGCCAATTCTCTCAAGGGAAGCACCAAGGTAACAAAGTCGAGAACAATGTTAAACGCCGCACTCAGCCAGCCCTGCAAGTTGATGTTATTACAGGTTCCGGGTGAAGTACCATCCCAGCGCAACCAGGCGGACTTTATAGGCGAGCATTGAAATATGGATACGAGGACAAAAGCGATGCCGTAAGAAGCGGTAGCGGCCATGACGACGTAGATTGCTGTCCTGAAGCTCTTTTGGGGGAAGATTCGTAGATAGAAGAAATGAAGGGATAATTTTGTAAACGTGAGAGCTGAAAGATAGAGCCATTCGTCGAAAAAGTATATCTGTATCGTGGTCA
The DNA here is from genome assembly GCA_002573585.1 of Helicocarpus griseus UAMH5409. Classification (NCBI taxonomy): domain Eukaryota; kingdom Fungi; phylum Ascomycota; class Eurotiomycetes; order Onygenales; family Ajellomycetaceae; genus Helicocarpus; species Helicocarpus griseus. The sequence goes on from PDNB01000092.1 coordinate 23,682, forward strand.
GTTCGCCAATATTCCCTTTGGAAAAGGGCGTCTAGGAGTTCACGAACGTAAAGAACCATTGTGATGTCGTCAAACGCGACATGCCACATATCCTTCCCAAGCCCAGCATTTGCGACTGTCCGACGATATGGTTAGTTGCGTATTTCCACTATGATGTATCACGAAAGACGGAGTTGAGCGGCACTCACGCAGTACGGAGAAAACAGAGAAGGGGACTGTGAACATCTGAACTTTTGTTAGCGACACACGAACTGCAAGAGTATCTCTTTTCCGAAAACGAAAAACCCACCATTGCCAAAACTATCATTGCATCGTCCATGCCAAACTGGCCGCCGTTGAAAACCGGCAGTCTAGCCATCATCCGCAAGATGAACGCTATAAGCGCAAGAATACCTCCGACCACGCCAATAACGGAAATCAACTTGGTACGATCTCGAACAGGGCGCCCGCATTGGATGTCAGAAATCCTCTTCGTCGCTACATCATTGGGTTAGTGATTTTAGATGGTGATTTCAGGTCAGGGTCCACATACTCAACCCCTCTCTGACGGTACACCCCTTTTCAACGCAGGGCGTAATCAATGCATTGAGTTCGACATTTGTGCAAGTGTCCATACATTTCGTATCCGTGAGGTCGCACAATTCAGAAATTGCTTGCTTCGTACATTGCAACTAGATTCGAATTAGCCATATGTTTGGCATATTCCCCGATAGTCAACCCTACCGCGCATGGTGGAATAGTTGTCGCTGATTGAGCTGCAGCTGTAGAAACAAGGGCGGCAAGTCCCCCCAGAATGACGTTCAAGACCTTCATATTCGTGGTCTAGATACCACGAGGTTTCCCAGCCGTCCAAGTGCCAAACATGAGGAGACAAAAAAAGGTGGCAGAGGACGGGGTCAGTCAATGACCTCTTGTATATGAAGGGGACGATGTACTTCTCAACAAGCCAGCGTTGGGAAAGGGAAAAAAAAGAGATAATGAATGAAGTGCGAAACCCTGTTCCTTAAGGGATAATAACGAGTGACTGTGACCCGGCCGTGGCCCAATATTGTTTCCGGGAGCAAGGATCAGGGAGGGGGAGGGTTGGAAGTAGTTTAAAGATTGACAGACGTCCTTCAGGTCCAAGGCTGCGGGTGTATGTATATCTCGTGCACCAGTTTAGCTCAAGATTTGGAAATAAAGACTGGCAAGTGATCGTAGAACTAAAGAGCCAGTTCGAGGCGTCCGTTAACCTTGGACTTCTCCAACTGTTTCCCTGATGAGTAGAGCACACCGAGGACAGTTGAGCCACAAGCAATTCCCACTCTCACCGGCAAACTTCCACCCGGAAGTAAAGCTTCAGAACTGGGACGCTGACGAAGACTTGGGGGTAAGTCGTAGTCGTGATTAGAGGCTGACATCTGTAAGCACGCTTGGGGAAAGCCCGGAAAATCTGTCTACTAGACATGCAGCTGGTGGAGTCAGGACCGAATGGATTTGATGGAATCCCCGAGTCGAAGACCAACGGTCCATAGAAAATCGATAAGGAGGACTGGCTACTGGCTAGCAGCATCGTCTGTACTTGCCCTTCAAGTAGTTCCCTTCTAAGTTCTAGCCATAAAGGAGGCTGATTTCATGGACGCAGCAGCTCACTTCTAGGCGAAAGCTTCTGCAGCATGTGGGGAGCTTTAGTCATGGTGATGGACATTGTTCCTAGTCGAATGCATATTCGTGCTGCCCCTGGCGGCATGTTCTGCCGGAGATAGTATTCTGTCTCCATGAGGGTCGGTAGTAATAATACTCTCGTATTAAAAGGGGGGTTCGTTGGAATTGGAAAATCAATTAGGGCCGGGATCACCACGTGACGAGTCTCCCGTTCTTATCTTTCCTTTGATTGAAATTATTGTTCGCATATATGCAAGGATTGCGACTACAACTTGAACCATGGCAACATGGGAGGATGAGAACCTTGTCCGCCGTCTACCCCAGTTCCGTAGTGCGAGCCGCTCCCTAGCGCTTGAGTCCTTAGTCTTGCGGCTAATTTGGCCAGCAATGAGCCACCGCAGAGTTCCACTCTCTGTTCCCACCGAACCACCATGTACCAGCAGCAGGTTCGCGCCTGAAACAGATTTACGCTGGTTCTGGAGCTACTCCTCTAGAGTGAGCGCTTGCCTAAGAAAGCCAGGCCATTGCTGATCTTGATTTTGTTAAAGTTGACCACTTCATGCTAGGCCCTTAGCGATATTATTTGACGGGCATGGTATCTGGTAGAGACGGGGGGCCAAGCCGGGGAGGGGCTCCCTTTTGCAACCCCATCATTCCCGGTCTCTCTCTCGAGAGGGACGCAATCAGGATGAGCCACTTAGGAGGCCCGTATATCATATTCGTGGGCTATTTCTTGTTGGGCTCCTTTCTTATCGTCTTTGTCATCAGTCAATGGATGGATCCTATATCCATTATTTGTCCCTCCATATTTCCGTTTTTGGGGCGAAGTGGACTATTAGAAAACTGCAAAACACTTCCCATCTGTCATTCTTTTTTCTAGATCTTTGATCATTTTCGATCTCGTCCACTCCTTTCCCCGTACTCCGTACGGCGTTTTTATATAGGAAGTTCTAACTTCTAGTCATTCGTTTTTGGGAAGTGTTTGTGTATCTGCATTTGTTATGAAGCTTTCAATTCTCTCCTTAGTCCTCCCCCTTATTGGGGCGGATGTCCTCGTCAATGCTATGCCAACGGCGGATAACATCGCCAAATATAATGCCGGAGCTGCGAAGCGATGCCCCTACTCGGAACTCCAAGAAGAGTTGAAGCAGCTGAGGCAGGAAAAGCACGCAAAGAGGCTGTTTTTTGACACGATGAAGAAGCCCGTCGACGGTAAGATGGGGGCCTGTATACCTGCCAATAACCATATCTGACAATGAAGATAGTTACTGGAGATCATGCCTTCACGCCACCGAACTTCGAAGCCGGTGACCAGCGAGGTCCTTGCCCGGGTTTGAATGCTTTGGCAAACCATGGCTATATCCCACATAACGGTGTTACAAGTGTACTTATGATATACCTTGCTTGGCTCAACTAGGAATCTAATGTGACTTCACAGATGGCTCAAGTTATCTGGGCAATCAACGACGGTAAGAATTATCCAACCTTCGATAAGACTATATCGAATTCGATCTAACTAGATTTTGCGTATATAGTGTACGGAATGGGCATCGACCTTGCTACTATCCTCGGCGTTCTCGGAACTGTGTGGGTTGGAAACCCAATTTCCCTTAAACCCGGGTTCAGCATTGGAGGACCAACCAACCAATCCGAAAATATCCTGAACGATCTTTTCGGCATCATCGGTATGTATATAAAGGATGTCGAGAAATATGGGCGTGTGTTGACAATTCGCCGCAGGAACTCCACAGGGTCTTCTCGGGTCTCACAACCTGATCGAATCGGATTCCTCCAATACTCGTGATGACCTATATGCGACAGGAAATGCCCACAGTCTCCGGATGGAGAAATTCATGGCCTTCTATAACATGTCTCGTGAGCACCCAACTGGAGACTACAACATGAACCTCATGGCACGACGGGCAGCGGAAAGATTCCAGGAGAGCAAGATGGAGAACCCTCACTTCTTCTATGGCCCCGTTACCGGTTTGATCAATCGCAACGCTGGATATATCTTCCCCGGCCGATTCTTTGGAAATCACTCCCGTGACGACCGGGATGGAACTTTGAGTGAGTCTAGCCTTTCCCCTATTCCATAACATGAACAACGCTAAATAGGGCCAAATTAAAGCCCGGGAGGTCCTCAAGAGCTTCTATGGTATCTACGGTGAAGATGACTGCCTGGAGTACAAAGAGGGATGGGAGCGCATTCCTGACAACTGGTACCGCCGCCCGGTTGATTATGGCCTGATTGGCCTTAACCTCGATGTTATCCACTGGGTTCTTCAATATCCCGAATTGGCAAGGTAAGCACAAGCCAATCTTCAACTTAGTTACTGGAACACCAAAATTTGGAACGTGCACAATGCTTTGTCAACTAATCATATACTTCATCCTGCAGCATCGGCGGCAACATGGGCGAGATTGACACTTTCGCCGGCCTGGATCTGGGTAATTTGACCGAAGGCATCGCTAACCTCGGCCACGCCTTCGAGGACAACAACCTCATCTGCTTCATTCTCCAGATCGTCAAGGCCTTTGCCCCCAACTCGCTCTCGAGCGTTCTCGCCACGGTTGAGGGTCCTCTGAAGCTTCTCACTGACGCCATTTCCATTCCACTGCTTGATCTCAATTGCCCTGCGTTGGACGATCTCACCAGGGGCGGCAAGCCTCTCTGGGAGGTGCTTACGGACTTCCCCGGTACAAAGGATGGCGGAAACCCCCTGTAAACAGTGAACGACGCGGGACTTGACTGCAGCCGGGAGTTCTCTGTAGGTGTGTTTTCCGAACGTGTACAGGGAATAACTCGGCTAGGTCTTTGAATCAAGGGATGTCTGTAATTCATGTGCTTTTCGATTCTATCCACTCAGTTATCTAATTTAACCGTCTTTTCGAATCCTTCTTCGTTCTTTACGGCGATATTACGCCCGACACGTGTATTATCACAATACTATTGAATTTTGGCCGTATAATTTATTCTACACGCAGCGTTTCCCTCGTTGATTTCAGGTTGTTTGGTGTTTTGAAGCGTGATATGATTAGCCTTCTTATCAAAAATTAGATAATGTCTTATCTCGGAGAAATGGACTTCGCTAGGCCTTTGAACGAAGCACTCGATGACCCAACACATATTTGAGCTTAGCCCACCGCAACTAAGACAAACCTGCTACAGGTATCAACAGTACTCTGCATTCGTATTTGTTAGGTAGATGCAGTGAATGGGTGGCGTTCCGGTAAGGCTTAGTCGGCTTACCGAGTGCGAACCGATTTATATCATTTCATGAGACTACACCCCAACTCATCAGCGATTCGACTTTCGTCGGCCAACAGCCGAAATTCATCACCCTTAGCATTTTCCATTGGATGTCGGCAAGACGAGCTGTAATATGGACGTCCCAATTACAGCAAATGTGCTAGGCACCATCGGCGCTGTAAGCTCGAGTTTCCCCTGCAATCCTTGAACGTTCACTCCCCGAAATTTTTAGAATACTGGTATGTAGTCGCAGCCCGTCTAACAACAGCAACAGGTCTGCTGGTCTGTCCAAGTAAGTGTTGATGACATCTTATGACATACTTTAGATAAACAAGTAGTTAATCGTGGCCCAGCTCATCCCCCAAATTGTCGTAAACTACCGCCGCCACCATACCGAGGGACTACAACCCTCAATGATGATTCTATGGGCAATAGCAGGCGTGCCCCTTGGAATTTACAACATCGTCGAAAATTTCAACATAGCCTTGCGGATCCAGCCGCAGATTCTGACCTTGCTGAGTCTGGTAACTTGGACGCAGTGCATGTATTACGGAAAAGTATATATTGCCAACGCCTTTCCGCAACCCCCCTGGAAACAGCCCTTGCTGAGCTATAACCATTTACTAAAACATCCTAGCACTGGCCAAAACGGAAATGCCTTCTTACAATCTCCATCTTCTGCGCAGTCCTCGGTGGCATTCAAGTAGCCTCGATCTTCGCGCTACGGATCGCAAAGAACCGCGGCCTCAGCTGGCCCATGACTATGATGGCCGTCCTCAGTGCCTGCCTACTTGTCGCTGGCGTGCTCAGGCACTACTGGGACATCTACGTGCATCGTACGGTCCGCGGGATTAGTTTCCTGTTCGTGGGTATCGATGCTGCGGGAGATTTGTTCTCGTTGATTTCTGTCTGTATGTCATCCCCTTTTGATAGCCCTGGTTTATCATGCATCTACAAGTGATGTGGAAATGGAAAAGAGGACGTTGTTTGAACAGATTATTTATCGATCTCTAGTATACCAACCCACCCTCGACATCCTAGGAATGGTCATCTACGGCAGTGAGTTAGCTTTTTGGCTGGGCATCTTTGCCTGTGGCGGGTTCCTGAACTTCTCGCCGTGGGTAAGAAAGAAGATTAAGGCGCATAGGTCCCGTCCACAAGAGGAGCCCGAGCGAGAATGCGACGACGAGGGTGACCGGACGGTGCAGCAGCCGCAGTCTATCTATCTCCATGATTTGCCGTCGTCGACTTCTGTGTTTAGGACTGCTTCGGGGGGTGAGGTCAGGAGAAGGGATGCTGTAGTTGTGCAAGGGCCTTAGATAGGGTGAAAAGGATAGAGGGCCGGTCTTTTAGAAACCCTTGCGATTATTGTCTGCAGAAGCATGCCCTTGACATGATTGCATGACCAAAATCTGACATTGAACGAGAACGTAGACATACAAATAGAATAACATATTCATTATTGTGCTTTTAACTGAGATAGACTATATACAAAAATATAGGTATTGTAGCTTGAAGGGCATATCCCTTGATATACATGTACTATACAACATTGATAGGTAGACGGCTTTCTAGCCAGAGTAACGGAACGCGTGATTACCTAGGGCGTGGAAGAAAGCGAAGGCTGAAGTAGAAAAGACTGCGAACGTGACATGAGGAGTGTCCAAGATGTCCGAGTATGCATTGGGTGGTATAGGGATATACACGTGGACGTTATATAAAATAGGAATCTGAGGTAGGACTTGATGTCCTCCTGTATATGAGGCCCGAACATCACCGGGATGCTCTTCGAGGATGACCGACTCTAGCCCGCATTGTACTTCAATAACATAAGGAAACCGGTCTAAAAATCGAAATGAAAGTCCATCTTCTTCCATCATTCACTTTCGTCGAATATCTTTCGTCGGTTTGCGTGAGCTATTAGATCTATAAATTTTATCAATTCCGGGGATTACTTGTAGCTTCTGTATAATGGACCATGATAGCCCGTAGTTTTTCATCGCGACGCTGATTTCCCTTCCTCAACCGCAACAACGACAACGACGCAAATATCATCTACCTTGCCACCCCGCCATCGTTCCCAGGGATAAAACCTTTGCGCCTCCTTTGCAAAAGGCCCGTCCCGGTGACGGTCCAGACTGGCAACCTTCGCCTGGCGCACTACTGAAAGGGCGAGTAGACTTTGTAGTGTGAGGGCTTGTTTTTGACCGACCGGCATGCTGGGCTTGGATTTAGGTAAGGTCGAAACTTCAGGTTCTGGAACAAGGCCGCTGGAGTGAGTGAATTTGTCAAGGTCAGCGGCGACGCTGACGCCTGCCCCTGATGTGCGGTTCCAGGCACCCGCAGATATCATCTGATCGGTTATGAGGTTTAGTATGTCTTGGTTGTAAAGGTTGTCGAGGACGCCGTCGGTTGCAAGAATCAGCACGTCGCCATGCTGCATTGTTAAATCGGTTACGTTTGCGTGGTAGGGAAGATCCTCAAAAACCTTTCCTCCAAAAACTGAGGATTGGATCCGCATGAGCGGTGGAACTAGGGTGAGTTGGTATGGGGTATTGAAATCGTGGGTCTGGGGGACGGAGTAATGATGGATTGCTGCGAGGCGACAAAGGATAGATCCCGAATCTCCCAAGCTAAAATAAACTGAAATTAGCATTGAGTGTTCGTAGATATGTCCTCGCAGAGAAAGGTTAGGATATGCGCATACTTTCCAAGCTCCACCTTGCCATTGCTGTGGGCAATCCCAATACTGGCTGTACTCCCACCCGCGAAAATGGACCGATCTGCTATGCATCTTTCATAGCCCTTCTGCATCAGAGACCTAGTTCTCATCTTGTCCCCTGATGTGTCCCAATGCAACGCCGCCTGAGCTATGTTACTGCACAGCGCATGAGAGAAATCTGCCGGATCGACGCCAGAATCCGACCAGCCCCCCACGCCATCTGCAACGCCAAAGGCTATGGCATTGGGTTCACCGTGCACCTTGCTCACGAAGAACGCATCCTCCCCGCTAGGAAACCGAGACCTTTTCCGGGCCGCAGCCGTTGTCCCCGTCTGCACGCCAAGCGCCTCTAACTCGGGCTTGAAATCGATGACATTTTTCGCGGGCGAAAGGCCTTGAGCCTTGCCGGATGCTGAGGCCGCAATTCGATATGAGATGCGATGTTGTTCTGATAGGTTGTAGGATGTCGAGTGGAACGCCCTTCTTTTTGCTCCCCCGCTTTGAAATCGTGTAACTGGGGATGCGCACGGGGAACGGAACCGGCTTGCTTGCTGGTAAGCCTCTTCGCACCACAGGGACCGACTGGATCCCACAACGTTCCACAGCCGCATTAGCACCGAATTCCGTGGGTTGTCTGCTCTAGTGACTGTCGCCGCGTTCGGTCAAGAAAACTCTTCAAGTCTTGGAACGGCCGGTCCCACGCAATTCGAAGCCCTCCTGCGCAGGCGAAACCCGCGAGGGCATCTGGGACTAGGCTGGGAGCTCTGGACTGGTAAGACGCATATGCTAAATGTTCCTAGGGGATAAACGGTTATAAGAAAGCTCCAGACATAGCTAAAAAGGGAATATGAACAAGATATGGTGTCTGTTCATAAGTGGACTGGAGCAGCGATGTTAATGCTGAGAAATTTTAGCCGATGTAGCCGCCGAAGCTATGATGTAAACAGAATCGAAATTGCGCGTCTAACCGGGCTTCTTCAATGGCTGCTGGGCAGGGGTGTTTTTGATATCACGATGTGGTTACTCTTATATTATCTACACGAAGATTTCATTATCCTTTTCTCTCATCGCCAATTCATTACCCCATACATGCATACCTAGGTAGGGAGGATATATTTACATTGAAAAGTAAGCGCGCTTAGCTGTTGGCGCGCGTGTATTAGTTAAGCTTATCTTATCTCAAAACTTCAGTTTGTTTGGTGTTTTCAGGGGAATCTACATCTACAAGGATCAGCCAAGAAGTATAACCCTAAATAAAAGTAGCTCATACAATATAACTCGGATAAATAGGAGTAAATGGCAGTTTATTTGACACTGCATGTTAAGTATAACTACCGTTCCTTGCAGTATGTAGCACTTCGGCGTGTTCCCCCAGCCGTAGATTTTCTGTCCAATCCCGTCTACTTAAATTTGTTCCACATCTAAATACCTCATGAATGAACTGATACGAGATCCAGTCATATATTCATAGAGCAAGTCATATGCACATATCTCTTCCATCCATAATGACACCATCCCGGACTTTATGCCTTTTACAAAGGAGATCGCCGAAAGTCGCTTGGGAACGATAGAGCAGGTTCCAGTCCAATGGGCTCAGCATTCGTTAATCTTTCCAGTCCGCCGAGAGTTCACATGGTTTTGAGCAACGTCAAAAAATCCCGGGGATGATCCTCCACCTGACTTTACCACAGTATTCTTCCCAAGCTTTGCCGTACTTCGTCGCACATCGCCGTTCGTCTCGATAGCATCTGTGGACGAGAATTGTTGTCATAAATATAGCGTATGTCCACGGAAGCAGATGTGTGAACCCGCAGGTTGCACACATGGCGTACGACATTATCAGATCCCCTAAATAATTCGCGTGACGGACAATACCCCACCATCCTGTCACAGAGAAGGTAAAAAGTAACGGTTTAGTGGCGGTTTCGCCGTAAGGTGTGACAAAAACGAAGCAAAAAAAACATACCGGAATATAGAATGATAGATTTATGTGTCGAGCCATCCGTAGTCTTATACTCACCCCGGATATACTCCGGAGATTTTCCCCAGATTAAGCATTTGCCTTGAGTACCACGTACCAGATACTTTTGGTGGTTTGCAGATCGGAATAGAACGTATCCCCCAAGACCGGCGCTCAAAATTATAGCAGCAGTGATAGGAGAAAGAGAGATTGGGTGGACTGCTAAAAATTGGGGTTGTAGGGTGTATATTGTGGGGAGCCAGGCGGCGGAGCCCCAGGCCAGATAAAATCCGACATGATCATGGGCCATATCGATGGTCTTAAGGTACCTATTTCAGGGGATTCTTAGTAGGTGTGTGTTTTTCGTTTACTTCTTGTGAACAAACGTACCACGCTTCGTTGAAGAAAAAATCTATGATGTAAACTAGGTGAAGGATATCGGCGATGAGGATGGAGTTCGTAATGTAACCGTGACGGTAATATTGTAGCGCAGTAAAGGATGCGTCACTAATGTCTCAGTTAGGTCACAGACCTTACTTCTAGAGAAATCCAATGTGATGGGGCAAGCATGGCTGCTATCTCACATCAATATCCAGCCAATGATGCCAGGACGGCCATTGTTGAAAAGCTTGAAATCCCAAGACTGGCCGAAGCGCGGGTTGAGCTCAATTCCCATGTAGATATCATACAGTGTAGATCCTGTGTATGTGTCAACAATGAAATCTAAATAGAAAGAGGACATATTCTAACCGCTGAATTTTCTATCCTTTGGGTGAGATGACCATGTATGGGCTTTGACGTACAAAGCTAGGGTAAGAAACAAGCCGTATATGTTGAACATTGCGATGAATGAGGCCCAATTCGCAGCTACGAACGTTGAAGCAAAGCTTCCCCTGTAAAAGCTGATGGCAACGAATGACAGCGCAGTTACAAAGGACGCCAAAAGTCCGTTAATTTTGTACTTCAAGACATGCCCGGCAGGCGTTGGTTGTCCTTCATGTGTCGATCCCGGTAGAAAAGTGTAGAGTAGGGCTTGAAAGAGCAGCCATGCGCCGTAGACCAGAGCAGTTTGCATGTTGGGAGCGGGAGTATATCGTCGGAAAAATGAGAAAAAGCCTTCGGTTTTGAGCGCCATGACGGCCGATAGCAGCGAGCCGTCAAAATGTTGTAGTGCCGCGTACCAGAATATTACGACGTTGGGACATATAGCCATTATTGCAAGAGATATTGCAGCTCGAAGTCGAGGCGGGTCGTTTCGCCTTCCCCATGACGGAATAGCGTCCTTTGAGATCCGCTGAAGTTTGTAGCTCGTCTGCTCGGAATGACAAGGAGCAGCATTCGAAATGATCTCCTCCATCTTTTCAGATATATAGCTGGAAAATATTCAAGTTGGCAACAATATATAGCAAGATGTTTAAAAAATGCGAACGAAACTAAATAGAACAAATCCAAAAGGAACTATCGCGTATCCCAAACAGACAAAATGCAGACGAGCAAGCCCTTATACGTCGAAAGCGAATCAAGAAGCAAATCAATTCATCCAGCGAAAGGCACAATGTGTGGTGGGACAACAGATTTCGTCTCGTGGCCAAGGCATTCAACCTGGTTCATAGCCGAATGTCAAGCTGCAGGTTCAGCAGCTTAGCGTCTTTCTGATATTTTCCAGCCTGCATCAATCTCCGCGGTTGTCCGCCAAACAGCCAGCCACAAGCCATGATCTCGGCATTTGAAGCGCTGTCTTTTCTGATAATTGAGGCTCATTCGCTGCAGACGACTGCAGATCAGTAGTGAGCGGCCATTGGTCGCTGGCCAGCGGCAGGGTCAAGCTGCCCAACACTGGTAAGTTACTGCGTCTGTTATTCAGCTGTGCATCGGTGATGATTGGAATCGCGAAAAGATTAGTAGGAGAGCAATAAGTGCCAGGATTCCTTCGGAGCTCCAAGAAAAGAAGCTTGCCGTAATACTAATCCTCAAAGCAACATCACGCCTTTTATTAAAATTTTAGATGAATATCACGATTCTGGTACACTATTATGTCTTTGGATGAAGTTTGTTGGCTGGTTTGGGCGGTTGCATTAGCAGTAAGTAGCATTGGGTGGAGGTGGTTAGTCTAGTCACGTGATATCAGAGCTTCCTTCGACCGCGAAGAATGAGAGCGCATCTGATACGACATCAACATAGAAATACGACAAGCTACCAGTGACAGTGTCCTCGGGGCTCTAAAGGATACAAGGATACACGAATCGCATATCATATCATATATTGAGTCATTCTCGTCATTCACGCTCTCATTTCCGCTAGCCTCGTTTTAGACATCTCGCGCAGGGACTCACGCAAGATGCATCCCGCAAGGCGGGCATACGTTGAGGATGCCCCGGAGGTATGTTGGACCCGTCTCTTTCCTCGGCTCTCCATTGCTTAAGAGACATCACGCTGGCATGAACGTATTCACAAAATTGCCTCTGCAAAAGGGCCTGCTTACCCAATCCGTTACCTTGAAACGCCCCAGCTGATATGCCCTATGTCTCTTGGAATAGGACACAGATATGGGAGTTGATCTCAGCAATATTCGTAAGTGTTTGCGATGACGACTTTTGACATTTCCGAACTCTTCTGTTACCGGTAAACTAACGATACCCTTTTAAAACTTCAGCTGTGGACCGAGACCATGATATGCCCGCTACGGCCGCAGGGATTCCCCCGGAGAAAGCCTCTGCCATTCTCTCCCAATTTTCCCGTCGAAGAAGAGCTGCAGCAATTGCGGTACCCACAGATGATGGTCGAGTTCGGGCTAGACTACGCGAGTTTGGACAGCCCATTACCCTGTTCGGCGAAGACTCTACGGATAGACGAGACCGCTTACGTGAACTATTAACGGACCTCGAGGAACAAAAAGAAGCTGCTGGAGTTGCTGCTGGTGAAGAAGGGGAGGATGTATCAATGAAAGAGGAAGAGGAAGAGGAAGCTGAGGAGGAAGGCGAGGAGGAATTCTACACTGAGGGTGGTTCAGAACTACTGGAGGCCCGGAAGAGAATCGCTAGATATTCGATACCGCGTGCAAAGGCCAGGATTGAACGGCAAAAAGAGGAATCGACTATTCCACTCCGGACGCACATTAAGCATCGCAAAGCGATCAAAGAGAAATTACAGAATTTCGATCTTTACGGCTCCCAAATTGCCGGCGACCGGCCAGTCAGCATCGCCCGGTTTGCTCCAGACGGCCAGATTCTAGCAGCTGGAAATTGGGGTGGAGGGATAAAATTACTCAATGTTCCAAATTTAGAAGAAAAGATTACATTACGGGGTCATACGGACCGCGTTGGCGGTATTTCGTGGTTCCCAGGCGCTACGAAACCCGAAGCCAACGTATCTGAATCGTCCGTCAACCTTGCATCTGGAGGTGGTGAAGGGAATGTTCACCTTTGGTCTCTCAATCAAGATACGCCGGTGACTACACTATCGGGCCACTCAGGCCGTGTTTGTCGTGTGGAGTTTCACCCGTCTGGTGACTATCTAGCCTCTGCTTCATACGATACCACTTGGCGACTTTGGGATGTTGCCACCAGCACTGAACTTCTCCTGCAAGAGGGCCACTCCCGGGAGGTATACTCATTAGCATTCAATTTGGATGGTTCTCTTCTAGCCAGCGGCGGCCTTGATAGCTACGGACGAATCTGGGATCTACGTACCGGCCGAACAGTAATGATCCTGGAGGGACATATCCGAGAAATCTATGGTTTGGATTGGGGAGCAGACGGATACCGCGTACTCTCGGCCTCTGGTGATGGCTGGGTCAAATGCTGGGATATCAGACAGGTGCGATGTACAGGTGGGGTAGGGGCTCACCGCGGCGTTGTCTCAGACCTCAGGTGGTATAAAGGAACTGAGACAGCATCTTCATACCTCCCATCCGTTCCACTGCAAGACCAGAATGGCAGTGCAATTGACAGCCCCGCGACACCTTCGGCACCAGTTCTTGACCAATCACCAGCAGCCCCGTCTCAACCAGTGCAGCCGAAGAAGTCGGGCACGTTTTTCGTCTCCAGTGGCTTTGATAAGAACGTCAATGTCTTCAGCGCTGACGACTGGTCACTCGTCAAGTCATTGAGCGGGCACTCTGGAAACGTGCTTAGTGTCGATGTTAGCGATGATGTGAAGTGGATTGCTAGCTGCGGTCACGATCGGACGGTGAAACTCTGGGGAATCGACGTATGATCTACCGGAAATGCTGAAGGGATAGCCTTCCAACACATTGTTCGTAGGGGTCATCAATCAACCCGCCCCCGACTCGGTTCAAACAGAACCGTAGACCGTTAGACTTGGCTGCAACAGCAATTTGACCTAGCGTCAGCAATTCAAGCTGCAAAGTTTCGCGCATCTGCTGGTCACCTGTCGCTAAGGTGCGCTTTTTCAGCATCTAGCCATTCGCCACTTGAGAGATTAGTTCGACGCATCATCCAGGTGTTTCATACTCGTCCTTGGACTTCATCTACTTCATTCCCTTCTCAACGCCGATGATAACTGTCATGCGGACCATGCTGCGATTTCAGAGAACAAAGAACATTACGAAAAGGAAATGACAAGCCAAAGGCGATGATTGTGGGGTTTCCTGAGTCAGGGTCTATTTGCCTCACCCATTGCCATTATGCTATAAACAACCAAGACTGCACCTGGCTTCTGGTTTTAGTAGATGTCACTTGAGTTAGAGTTCGAAGCAACGAGCATGGGGTAACAATGAAGTCCCTACTTGATCCATTAGTGCATATATGTACTACACATATAATGAAATGAGCTCATGAATGGAATGATTTTGAATCTTCTTTTTGTCCGTGTGGCAGACGCAGGATAAATGTAGAGTAGGAAAGTACCATCAAGTAGGAGATCGTTATAAAGCTCGTCTTTGCCTAGTCTTTGTGACGCTGAAGTAATATATATCGCTGAACCTCGCCTATATATAGAAAGGGTATTTATCATGTAAAGGGAAGCAATTCGTGATATTGCAATGTATGAATAAACACATAAAGCGAACACACATACATAAATGCCGTGTTGAAATAACAGACAATTAGGAGTCTATACACATCACTCAAGAAAAGGAAGAAATAAAAAAAGGCCAAATAACCCCCACCCACTTCAGGGTTTATAAGCCGGCAAGTCCTCATCTGCATTCCTCCTCACACTCTTTTCAACAAAATCATATGCAGGCGCCTGCTCCCCCGCACCACTCATCTCTAAAATCGCATCACTCGGCGGCGGCCCTCTCGGCAAGTGCGCATACGTCGACCCCAAAATAATCAGTTGCGTTTGATTGGCCTCCACGGTCTTCCTGCAGCCCGCGCACTCCACCTCAAACTTAGCCTGCAGGCTATAGCCGCGCTTGATGAGATGGCTCACAAAGGTGGGCGGTAGCGCGCCTGGAGATAGTAAGTTGAGTGGCGCGCTTACGTCAACTGGGTCAGCCTCGAGGGGAATATCGAGGCTGTGGCGGTGGGCAACGGTGAACTTATCAGTTTTGCTGCCGTCGTGGACGTTGCCGAAGGTTGAAGTGCCGCAATAGGAGGTGCGCATTTTCACGATTAGGATAAGGCTGCGTAGGCGGATTGGGGGGACGACGGGGGCGGTGGAGAGGGAGGGTTGATGGACGGCGCTGAGAGTCAATGGGATTGATTGGCCCGTGATTATCTTGCTGGGGAGCCTGGCAATTATTTTGAAGCTTGAGCTGGGGAGTTTATCGCGGGAGCTGAAAAAGGAGAGTACTTTTTCTTTTCGGGTTGGTTCGTAGTTTTCGTATTCCGGGAGGATCTTCTTGCTATAGACGATCCAGGTGGCTGGGTGGGTTGATAACTTTATATTTGGAATTGCTTCTGATCGATGAGGACTGAAAGTTAATGCTCTCTCTGCCTCTAGCCGTCCTGATGATAAACTGAAGGATGTCGGTCGACAAAGCTCTGCTACTAGCTTATATTTTACGCGGCAGTACGCTTCGTGGGACGTGAGGAAATCTGTTTCGTAAAGAAACGTAGGGGGAAGCGAACCTCCACCGCTATTACAGAAGCTTTTATTATTCCCAAGGTTGTATCGTTTGTTAGTCGATTTTTCGGGAAAGACGAATCGGAACGGCCATTCGAGGCGTTTTGATGCAGAGAAAGTATAGTTTCCGCTGAATAGTTGTTCGGTATAGAGGAAAAGCTGGACCCGATCGTCATAGGGACCCCCCTCCATTGTTCTGAATTTGGTCGAAGCTTTACCCGAGAATCTAATGGTCACTCTTTCTATCGATTCATCTTGTTGTGAATCTAGTGTGACTTTGCCCTGGATGATGGAGCCGGGCGACCAGACTTTTGGAGGATTGTCAAGTTCAATACGTAATGTCATGTTTGGCGAGCAGTTCGGCGACGACCCCGTGGACAATGGTTGAAAGTTTCGAGCCGCGTAAATTTTGACAGGCCTTTGGAATCACGCAAGGGAACGCCGTCGGGAACGTTCACGTCGAGATTAACAACAAATCCCCGCAGTATCTAGTATAACCGCAAAGTTTTGTGATATCTCCAAATCGAAATCAGAAGGTTTGGAGTTATTTTAGTGCACCCCGATGGTCTATCTCGATGGCTGGTTTCAATCACGCAAAGTCTTGGTTTTGCAAATTCACGAACAATATCGTGAGTAAATTATATTCGAAAAGGAAAGGCTATGACGCCTCCGCTTTGATTGATCTCTCGATTTACCGCACGCAGTAAATAGCGAAAATAATTCCCAGGAAAACTGGCAATTGGATGAAAATGCTGAAATGATATCAAGAGGGGGAAGTATTCCTTTTTGAAGTATGTAACAAGGTACATAAGTTTTGTAAACCAATATATCAAGGGAAGGCTGAAGTATAGAACTTAGCGGGGCATCAGCGAAGGATATATGGGTTATTCGAAGCAGTCAATAATGAACTTCTTCCACAGGGCTGAAGTGACGATCATATATACCCACCGACGCCTAGTTTCACCGCCCCCTCCCTAGAAAACAATAATAACAACAATGTTTCCGGGATCCAGCGACATGGCTTGGTGGTCTGTCGTGTGAGTCGTGACGTCCCTGATGAGGCACGATCGGGAGAAGGGAGGCGGGAGCAGACGTGGCGGTGCAGTCTAGCCCCAGAGTGAGATATGAGGCATTTATTTGATGACGGAATCCCTGTTAGCCGCTATGCAGGCCAAATGTTCGCACATGAGACTCTCTTGGTGTCACATTGCTAACACTTCTTTGTGCACGAAGGAAGCGTTTTCACCTACCATCGTGGTCAATAATTGGGAGGAAATATCGTGTCCGGGGAAGTTGGAAAGAGTGGTTGAGATAAGGTTTCGGGCCGTGTTGGCGCCGGAGGAAGTATTTTAGCCGAGGCTTGGGGAGAAGCCCGAAGGGGATGATGCTATCTAGATCTAGAAGTACTGTCGTTTATGGATTCCAAGTCGCATGAGCCCTGGACTCTCTCGAGAAACTCAATTCCAATTAGAGAAATGATATGGTTGTATAAGGCTAGATATCGTCAATCATCACCGCATTTCCTCTCCTTAACATGATACATACAATATGCAACTGAAATCCATGAACAAGGAACCATCTATCCAAACTCCGAAAAGAGCTAAAACAGAAAATCAAAAAAACGAGACAAAAGTCAGAGACAGATATAAAATAGCTATATCAATGCAATATATCAAGCCAACCACCCGTCCTCCCCCTCACAATTCTGACAACCAATACTAATCCTCGCCCCCTCCCACACCACCACCCAATCCTCCGTCTGATGCGGCACCACCCCACGAATCCGCATCTCATTCCTCGCCGCCTCAAACCAAATCTCCCGCACCGGAGGAGGCCTTGTACTCTCCTCCCCACTCCCATACACCATCAACGCCTTCTCATCGTTCCGACTCGCATCCCAATCCGCCTGCATGTTGCGCATAAACTCCTTACGCATGCTGCGCTGGTTATTCCCCCCGCCCTTCTCCGCGGCAAAAAATTCACCAATGCGGCCTAGACCGGAGGTGGTCAGCAGCATGCTGATCCACGGATCGCAGGAGGTGTGGAATGGGGGCTCCGGGGAGAGGGTGAAGCGCAGGTAGGAGACGAGGAGGTGGATACAGTGATGGGTGGAGAGGAAGGTGCGGGTGTTGGTGAAGGGAGGCGTTTTTACGATTTCGGCTTGTAGTTTGCGGAACATTAGAGAGCGGTCGACGGGTTGGATGGGGACGGGGAGGCGGCCGGCTTCGTAGGTGGCATACAGGTCGGATTGGAGCGTGAGGCGGGCGTGTGCGTAGGTTTCGAGAAAGAAGAGGGTGTAGAACCTAGGAGGGGTAATTCTTAGAGTTTGGATGACTTGAAGAGAGATATGATGGGCGGGAAACTCCAATACGTACATAAGAGGCGTGAGCTTGAATTGTAATCGTGCTATCCCGAGCTCATGGCAAGCTTCCATGTCCCTTTTCGAGGCGAAGAGGGATTTATGAGCGGGGTCACTCTGCAAATATCTATCCAACACCCTATCCGCAAGATAGTATGCCAATTTCGAACACACTTCCTGCCTCCGCCGCAAACTCCAGAGATACCGAAAAGTATATGCGTCCTTGACCCCATCTTCAAACTTGGGAGGCGGAAACAGGTCCGAAAGCAAAATCACATCATCCTCCGGTTCCCGGGTATACGTCCTTGCCTCGTCAATCGGAGACGGTAAACTCCCGTGCCTGCGAAACCGTAGGTATTCCCGCGCAATGGCCTGTTCGTGCATATCTATAAGCGTCGCAAAAGCTCTGGAGGCGAGTCTCAGGTGGCCCATATCCTGCAGCCGACAGCGGCCAAATATACTGATCTGCAGCTCGACTGGGAGCCGGTCCCAGCATGAACTAGTGCTAACTCTGTCGAGGGGTGGTTCATCATCACTATGCCCAAGGGCAACGCAACTTGATGGTCAGTGATGCCAATATCCTATATGTGTAAGACGATTTTCCAAGTTATTTCTTCATGAAATTGGATGGGTTTTGCTGCTTTGCACCTCGCGATTACATACCATTGGTTTCTCTTCAGATATGCGGCTTTTGCTCTGTCGAGGGCCGCCCGGAATATCCGCGCCCGCATCTCTATGCTGGCGGGCATCGGCGCGGGAGTGAGCAGTGCGGAGTCGGCGGGGAGGGACGACGAGGTAAGCATGTATGTATGTATCCGCCATATCGGTAAGATTCTGTCTCACACGTGTATGAAACTAGCTTCTTGGTCAAATTCTACGGTAACTATACGTATAGATCGGTATTATCTGTATTCTCGGCTCTATCTGTACGCAGCCTCGTGTAATGCAAATTACGGGCGGGGATGGGATGGAAGCAGCAGTTCTGTACGTAGTACATATACCCAACTCCACGAACTACAACGGTAGAAGCCCATACGTCACACGGATATAAGAATTGGATATGCAAATGAAACTCGTAACACTCATTATCCATCCAATAATCGTCACACCTCACACAGAAGTCGTTATCGCCGTCAAAGGCCCTACAATTGGCCCATTCATTCCGTAGCCAGCATCCAGCAACGAAGCTCATGAAGAGCCACCATCACTCTTCCCAGGAACAGGCCTCAAATCACTCGACTTTCCATCCCACATAAACGTGAACCCATCAACCACCTCCTTCTCCCCGTCCTCAAAATGTATCCGACAGGCCTCCGCTGCAAAGCTCTCCGTTGCATAGCCCCGCAGTCTTCGGGCATGCGATGGGAGTGAAACATGAAACGCCATCCCCCGAACTTCTGCAGTGGTTGGCCCATCAGTCAACGCAGGATGCGCTCCATATAACATGAGCTTGTATCCCACCACCTTTGCCCGGCGTAGGGCGAGGGGTCTTGCAACACCTATGGCCGTGGCGAGATTAGATTCATTGGTGAGTGTGCCGTAGAAGAAGTACCACCCCGTTTTGGGTCTGGTATCCTGCCAGTCCACAGAGTACCAGCCGGTTGGAGCGTCGCATACGGATCTGATCGGGAGTGGGTCGGGGTGCGTTGAATGTTCTGGACGTGTAGTCCCGGAACTTGAAGGATTGGCCTCTGTGGATTGAGCAAGCCAGTTACCTGAATACCAGCCTATGGGAGCGTAGCATACTCTTGGTCTGATTGGCAGCTCTCGAGTAGGGCTCGCTGGGTTGGGTTTCGGCAAATCCGACTTTCCGCTCTCTGAGGAGCTGGAATTTTTTGCTTCTTCAGGCATATCTGCTAGGTAAGCTCGGCAGGGAAAATGTCAAATAAGCAGTGAAGGAACAGTGGAATGAATAGTGTTTTGTAGCTTCGACCTTTTGCGCGGAAGATTGAGTAGACGCGGACTGTAGTCGGAATACTAAGCAAGTCGCCGCTGTATATGCAACATCATCCAGCAGTTGGCTGTCTTTATATAGAACCTGAATTATTCGCAGGTGTTTGTTTGGGGATGGGTTGTCATGGTCTCATGATGAATGGATGCGGCTATACGGAGTAGTAGTATGCCAGGGGATAATGCGCTGTCCATCCTCTCTTTATCCCGCTTGCCGCGGAAGGTATATTGAAGCATACCAAACTGTCTGCAAAGATAATGTGCAATTTTAGCCATTCCGACGTCCGCTACCTAGCAATCAAAGCCAAGACAAGCAAGCAGAGAATGCTCAGAGCAATGATACAAAAGAATGTCCTGTTTGTTCGGCGCAATGTTTTGGTTTGCGGCGTGTCCTGGCACTGATTATGTCAGCAGATATTCGGGATATCAGAAAGTGACGCAACTCATCAATTCTCCGCGATCCATCACAATACAACCATCCTGTGCGGGCATATCGCGAACCTATTTCCATGAAGAGAATCCATATCGGAATATACTACAGTTTGCCCAAGTTATTACCTCACATTGGCGATTGGAATTTTGCTTTCTTTCCTGCTGCCAGCTGGCTTGCTCGGCCTGCCAAACATGTCGAGAACGATCCCAACAACCGCTGCTCTTAGGCAAATAAGCCGGTCTCCGGCCCTATCGCGAACACTTAATGCTCCTCTAGCAACTACCAGAAACGACATATGCATACTATGCCAGCATAGAACACGGCATCCATCCCTCACTGGCAGAGGTTTTCACAGTTCCCGCAGCATATTTGCCAGTTCCAACGCCGCCGCATCTCCATCGCAGAATGGCGAACAAGCCTCGACAGACGATGACTCCCTCATAAACAAACCCCCAGACATCTCAACCCACTACACAATCTTTCCCAGCACAATTCCCACCCCTCCACCCAATGGGCCCTTCGACATCTCCACTCCAGACCTCCGCCGCGAATTCCTCAGCCTCCAAGCCCGCGCGCATCCCGACAAGTACCCTCCAGGTATTGAAAAGCAGCGCGCAGAAGCACTTTCCGCCCGTATCAACGAGGCATACCGTACACTGACAGATCCATTAACCCGTGCTCAATATATCCTCGCTTCGCAGCATGGGATTGACGTGACGGCGGAAGATGGCGCCAAGGATCACCCGCAGGACATGGAGACGTTGATGCAGGTGCTAGAAGTGCAGGAGATGATCGAGGAGGCCCAGGACGAGATTACAGTTGCGCGGCTGAAGGATGAGAATGAGGAGAGGATTAATGGCTGTGTTGCTGAGCTGGGTGCTGCGTTTGATCAGGGCAATGTCGAGGAGGCGAGGAAGGAGTGTGTTAGGCTACGGTTTTGGTATACCATTCGAGATGGGTTGAGGGAGTGGGAGCCAGGCAAGGGTGTTAGACTAATACATTAGTTCCCATATGAGTTGCCTCTGATGGGACTATTTCGTTTACTTTTGTTGTATATATGGCCATGTATACTGTATAGATTTGAAAGAGGCCCCTGGCCCAATATATGTTGCCATTCTCTGCTATTTCATGTGGTGATATAATAGAAGGACGACCGGTTGTTCCTGGCAGCGAGATACCGTTAATATTGAAGTCCTGTCTGCTTGAAATCTAGAATCGCTCACCGCTTCGACTGTGCATCAGGATGTTTTATGTTTGCTTTTTTCGTCCATTTATACCCAACCTCCTGATATTGCTGGCCACAGGCGTGGCTCCTCAGATGTAGGAACACAAAGGTCTGATCTCAATATCATGAGACAAAACATATCGCCTATTCAGGATATCCAAAAGGGGGACCGCCTTTTATTTGTACGATACATCTTTATACACGCCAGCAAATCTTCCAGGAGGATATACTTGGCGGGTCTGAACCGCGGCCAACTATGACTTCATCTCCTTAGCCCTAAAGGAATGCCATCGGGCATCAACCACCACATCGCAGATGAGCCATGCGGCTTCACTCCTCTCGCCAAGCAGAAAGGACAACATGGCAGTCCAATCGGCCATCGCGGTTAGCCAAACATCAATTTCCCGCTCGCAACGAACCTACCCAGCTAACCGTGCACCGTACAGTTCATTATTCACTAGCCGCTGCAGTCGTGGATTGAGGACCCGTTCGCTGCACCTTTTGCTGGCGCCCTTTCTTCCCACTGGGAGCACCCACGTAGCCAGATTGAAATAGCATTGGCAGAACGCGGTTAGCGTTCTTCCTTGGATCACAGGTTGGCCAGTTATTCATGACGTCGTGGAGAAGCGGATTGCACCACTGCAACAGCCGACAGGCTGGGGAGTCGCCGGAGAATGGCTACTGGACTGGCCCTGAGCGCAACGCCGGACAAACTGTCATTATTATTGCTAATCTTGTTATCTGGAAGAACGGGAAGAAAATTATGAAACGCATTTCTCAGCATGTCGCTCTCCCGCCCTGGATTTCCGCAGACACTGACTAGCTAACCAACCTCTTTGACCGCCCAAAGCCTGCCTACCTGCCTCACTCAGTCTCACAACTTGACCCAAGCTTTCTAGTGTCAAAGGGCCCGGCATCATTTAGTACCGCATGCGAGAGCCACTTAATGGCCCGCCACGATAGCAAAATGACTGGTCGCCCTGCTTCCAATCCAATTCGGTTTTTCTATCAACGCCTTCCCCGTATGCACCGGGGTGGATGCATGTGACGTTGTCTCGGGCACGACAACTGCATATTCGGTCTCTTCCTCTTGGAGCTTTGGGATAAGCCGCCTGCGGAAAATAGGGGGGCGCGCGAGACATAAACAACATGCCGCCCCTTGTTTATGGAGTAAATGGGTGGTTGGGCCCGACCAACGAAGAGGCGACGTGCCCCTGGCCCTCCTATATATTTCTCGATTGACAGCGAACACAAGCATAAAGGTTGACAAACCTCTTTGCAAATCGTGTCGCCTTCTCAAAAGCTGTTCACTTTATTTCTTGTTTTCCGTTTTCTTGCCCCTCCCCCCTTCCCTCTCAGTGGGATAGAATTTAGGGAGGTCTGTATTTTAAGGACCTAAATATCGCGTGGGATTTTTCTTATATATATATTTATTGCATTTACGTTCACAATGACGGCCCCTCTACCAGATTTTCACAGGTACGTTCAGAAGCATCCCACATACCCAAAAGGCCTACACGGGGTTCAGGCATTCTGGCACCCGTTTCAATATATTCCGGGCTTTCAGTGACGTCTGTCTCTCAACCTACACACGCTCAAGCGGGCTATAACATGTCTATGCCACACCACGATGGCAGACTTCCGGCTGACCCATCATTCTTCTCCGTCATTGGACACAACAGCATTATTCATTCTCCCTCCTTCACATTCCTTGTAGGACCAGAGCACACAAAGCTCACCATCCAATCTGGCCTCGCCAAACATGTCTCCGAACGACTCGATGAACTGATGAATAATGGCCACACACGCGAGTCGCGGCATCGCATCGCTGTCCTGGAGGAAGAAGACGTCGAGACCTTCGTCGGGTTTTGCGAGTATGCGTACACGGGCGATTACTCCGTGCCAAACCCCAAACCATCGGCAATTGGCCGCGTCGGTAGCCAGGGGGTTGCGGGGATGGGTTCGCCATTAGCCACAGCCGCTCGTCCTCCGGCACCATCTCCGCCCATCACTCCGCAACCAGGAGAGCCACAGGAACCCGCGGAAGAAGGTGGAGAAGGTGAAGGAGCAGCGGGGGCAGGAGAGGAGAAGGCGGAAGATGACCAGGATGCAGATGCAAATCAAGGGGAATCCAGCAAGGGCAAAAAGCCAAAAAAAGGCAAGAAGAAGCAAAACGGAGGAAAGGCTGCCCAGGCCCTCAACGAAGGTACAGCAGCCAACATGACCCCACCAAGAACACCGCCGCCAAGGAAAGAAGATCAATCCCCTGAAGACCAAGCAGCACAACAAGCATCAACACCCGCCGCAGCAAACCCCTCCGCCAACAACCCGGAAGATGCCCCCACCGCCCAAATACCCCACATTCCCCCCTCAGAAGCCGTCTCTGCTGCCCCAGACTGGTTCGACTTCGAGGCCACCCCAAAACCCGAAATGCCCAAACTCGGTCCAGCTTTCCAAGCCACCACCGGCTCCTTCCTCTCCCCCAAATCCCGCGGCCTGGGCCTATGGGACGAATTCGCCTCGCTGCAATATGTCCACCCCACCCGCGCCACCGCCGGCGGGCTCAACCTCCCCTCCCCCCTCTCCCGCAACACGCAAGGGTACGGCATCGCCGTCTCTGGCACCGAGCCAGTCCCCTACCTCCTCTTCCACGCAAAGCTCTACGTCTTCGCTACACGCTTCCTAATCCCCACGCTGGCGCAATTGACGCTGAAAAAGTTGCACCGTGGTCTGCTCTCCTTCCCGCTCTCCTCGACCACGCCAGACCATCTGGCGCCCGCTACTGCTGCCGCCGTGCTGCAGCTGCTGCACTACACGTTCACACATACCACACGGGATGACCCGGTGTTCCCAACAGAGCAGAGGCAAAATCAGCTACGGAAGCTCATTACGCACTATGCGGCGTGCAAGGTGCGGGAGCTGGCGGCATATCAGCCGCCAGTTGGCGTGGAGGCGATGGATGCGGGGCATTTGGGATTCAGGGATCTGTTGGATACGTTGGGTGAGTTGGCGTCGGATTTGGTGTTTAGAATGATGTGATTTGTTGATATTATGGTTTTATTGGTTGTTGTGACTATGTGTCTTTGCTTTCTTTTACAATGTTTTCTGTCTGTTGTATGTTTTGCATGGAGGGGATATGGGGGATATGTTCGGGGGGGAAGCTTGATGGAGTTCTCGGATTTTACCTACTTTCCTTTTTCCCTGTTTTTGATATTCTGGCATTGTCATCCCTCCCCCAAAGATCACTTTCCCCGCCCCTCATCCTTACCAGCATGAATATTTTCCTTTGTTCTGTCATCGCTTACGAGTCCACGAGTCTACGATTTTCTTCTCTCCCTTCCCTTAACTCTTAATATCTGTCTTTCCCTACTGATCGCCATTTGCGCTGTTCTGCATCATTGGGCATTTAATTTTAATTTTTTTATTTTTTATTTTTATTTTTTGGCTTTTCTTTGTTTTCCTTGCATAGCGTCATTCTCTTCTCTTTTCTTTGAACAACATACATTCCATTCCATCCGTCGGGTGGGCTTCTGTGTCATACATATTCATAATTAAAAGCTACGTTTCTACGCTCCAATGCAGGTATCTTTTACGCCTAATGATCAAACCTACCGCATTTATAATACGCAAACATTTGCCTGCCCTTTGTAACATGAGGCCCTCTTCGTATGACTTTTTTTATGCTCCGATTAAATTGATACATTACCCTCCCCTGATACCAGATGTTATTCTATACGACTAGACTTTCTGCTTCCTCTTCTACCAACGACCTTGTCCGTACGTAGTACGCGTTGGTTAACGCGAACGATCTAGTATGGTAAACACTTTTACGATCCCGCTGGCAATGAAAGAGTTTGAGATCTAAGAGCACGGCGAAGCAAAGTTACCTGGTATGAAGAGATGGAAACAGTGAAATGTAGTGAAGGCAAAGTTCGGGGACGTATGAGAGAAAAATAAATTTCCCAAAAAGTTAAAAAAGAGAAAGCAAAAAGCACCAAGGGCGAATTCCGCTTCGAGAATGCTGCAATCCTTACTGTCTAAACTGCTGTTTCCATCATATCCAATAAGAGAGCTTAATGCGAAAAAAGATATACTAGAAGAGATAGAGGTACGCGCACATTTATAATAATAGGGAAAGATACGGCAAAGGGGGAAGCTGACTAAGGCAAGGAGATTAAATGACATTGAGCACAATCTCAGTGGCTAGCAGGCAGATTCATAAGAGAACGTGCAAAACAGCAACAGCAACAGCAACGAGATGCAAGTAAAGATGGGGAACTGATGAGACTTGAGATAGAAGTGCAATGTGATAAAAGTCATAAATGCAGAGAAGACTAATGATGATTATCCAAAAGGAGCATGCATACTAACAAGAGCATTTTGGATGGTTATAGAAAATTATATGCACTGACTCACTTAATCAAAAATCTTTTCTTCCAGGGATGATTGTGAGAGAAGCCATGGAATATATAGTTTGTAGATGGAAGAGAATTGTGACAAGAAAAACAAAGGAAAAGGGGACATTGGTGAAAAGGACAGTCTAACTAAAACTATAACTAATCTGGCTCATGTTAAAGATGATTTGAACAAGCAACACATAGATAATGGAATGCCATGGGGAAAGTGCGGATGGGTAAAGTAATTACATCACCCCTAGATGTGACGACTCAGAGAAGATAAACTTGAGCTAGGCCCCCTCTGTGTTCTGGGAATTGACTTCGCTGGAAAACCAACTTCCTTGCGTGTATGAACAATACAGCAGCGTTGATGCAGGATGAAATAGGCTCAAAGAAAACATTATATATGGATGGCGATTATAAGGGCAATTAGAATCCAAAGGGGTTTTGTGGCGCTATTTAGTGGAAACATGTTAGCAACCGACATATACATCGCAGACAAGAACGAAGAGAGAATAATCGACTCACTAGCTTGCGAAAGATTCGCCTTGAGCCCTGTTGGCTGAGGCGTAAGCTTCTTCGCATCCTTCTGCACGCCGAACCGAACAGGCGGCGGCGGTCCAGTCTTCTGCGGCTGCAGAGGGGCAGCTGTCGGCTGTTGAGGAATGGGCGGAATGGGGGGTGGCGAAGGGGTAAAGCTGGTAGGGCCACCGAAACCATTGATGCCCGTACGCTGCGGCTGTAATGGCGGTGGGAGGCCGGTCTGCATAGGTTGTAGCTGTGGCGGCTGCTGTTGGAAGCCTGGTAATCCAGTTTGTTGTGGCGCGAGGGATTGTTGGAACCCTGGCTGCTGGCCCTGCGGGCCATTCATGAACGGTTGCGAAGGTTGGAAGCCGAATTGCTGTTGCTGTGGCATCATCCCGGTTGGCTGGGGAGACATTTGGTTTCCAAAAGGTCCCATGCCCGTTTGCTGTGGCTGGAACTGCGTCTGAAACCTTTGCTGATTCAATTCTGAAAGACTATGTCCGGGAGGGGCAATGCTAGGACCGGACGCCGGAACACCTGTAAGCTGGGGCTGCAAGGGAGGAGGGCCAAAGGCGCTGTTTTGAGGAAGGTGCTGGGGTGCCGATAGCGGTCGATCTGGCGGGGGTGGGAGTAGCGATGATCCTTGGGTTGCCATCGGCGGAGGCTGCGGCCGCTGTCTCGGGGGCATTGGCTGTTGCTGCGGAACATATCCGGTCATCTGTGGTTGAAGGCCTGCTTGGGGTTGTTGCTGACCGAGCTGGGCAAAGAATGATGGGTTTGCTCCTGTTTGTTGTGTTTGGATTTGTGGAGGGGGCTGGGAGACAGGGGGCTGCGTGATTTGAGGTTGGGGGGATGGGTTGGCGGGAGTTGGCTGAAGGGGTTTCGAAAGAAGAGACAAGTCTGCCATGGCTCCTGTAGGAACTGGTGCAGGTGCAGCCTGGGTTGTAGCCGGAGCACTCGTTGGCGCAGCAGCAGTAGTAGCAGGCTGTTTAGGATGCTTAACCTCCCATGCACTGTCCTCGAATCCTTGGGGTATCTTTTCGTCCGTAGTGCTAGTAGCCTGGGGTGCCGGGGGAGGTGAACCCGACTTCGTAGAATCACCTTTTCCTTCGAAAGCCTTTGGATCGACCACATCACTCGTCTGGACTGCGGGAGCGGGGCGACCTTTGCGAGTATTATTCCGGAGAGCGCCTCCCGGACCAGCAAACAGACCACCGGCCCCTTCTTCGCCGTTTCCAATGACTTGTTCTCCCCCGAAACTTACCGCCTTCGACTTGCCACGGTTGAACTGACTGTCAAGATACTTCATGACACGAAGGATATCACCTTCCTTCAAACCAAGGGTACGTAGCGTTTCCGTGGTGATATCGGGCAGGATAGCTTCATCCATGGAATCCCGGGAGAAGTTCTGGGCATAACGCTCGCATTGATGGGGGCCAACTCCGGCTTTCAGGAAGAAATCGAACCAGTCGTATTCTTTCACACTTGCGCCGGCCTTTCCAGAGTCATTCATGCGGCTTCGTCGTCGGATGTCAGAGAGTGGCTTGTCCTCATCAAGAGATTGCCCAGTGACTTTCTCAACATATTCCAGATCTTCGACAGACATTTTCGATACAGGGACAGCGATTTTCACGCCATTCTGTTTATGGAGATGGATTTTACCTTCAGCAAGGCCGATGAACTCCGCAACGACAGTGAAACTTCCGGTCCTGTCGGTCCAGTTTCGAGTTTTCAATGGGTCCGGTTCTACTCAATGTTTCCGTTAGTATAATTCCACGTTCAAAAAAAGAGGCGGGGGATGGCTTACTTGGTTTTGACTTGGAATTGCGCTTCTGTCGCTGTGAATGATGGTTACTACTATCTCTGGGAAACAAACTGCTACCTCTTTCAGGAAGCTCAATGCCTGGGCCTACCTCTCCACTGCTCTTGCGCGCCGACTCCTTTGTCAGCCGCGTTTCCTCAAGCCGGTTCTGCTCAACGGTAGAAAGGCCTGCGCTCACGCCTTTTCTGGGTTCCTCGGGAGTAAGTATTCCGGTAATCTCGACATAGCTGCTGGGGACCACTCCCTCCCTGCCGTTTTTCAGGCGCCTAACCATCCACCACTCGTCCGACTTGGTGTCGTCCAATATGATAACCTCATCCCCCACGGCAACAGTGACTTCGTCATCTCCCTGTGCCATAAATTCATATAACATCTGACCCTTTTTCTTAGTACCTCCGGCGCCAGCCGCAATGACTTCCCTGAGCCCTTCGGCTCTGTAACCCCCCGCAATCTCACCAAGCGCAGCAACAATCTCATTGGCCGTATCCTTCGCGCCAGCATGGAAGTCAACACTTTTACTAGGTCGAACAAGATCCAAAAACACATGTTTCCCTTCAATGGAATAGTGGGTCAACTTCTCAGCTGTCCACTCCTGGTGCGGCCCATCTACCGATTTCTCTGGCGAGATAAAGATTGTCCCAGTATTTATATTTATTCCCAGGGTGGTGGGCATCTTCTTCCTCTTTCCCATCGCGGAAACCATTTCGCTAATATTGTACAGATGGTATCCAGACGGTGAAATCGCGGACCGATGTTGTGATCGAAACTCTCCAGCCTTATAGGGGGGAGATGGTTGGACACCGGTAGAGGGCTCTTCTCCCTTGACCGAAGAGTACTGCTGACGACGTGGAGAGGGATCGCGTGGGGATGATAATTGGGGTGACGAAATTTGATCCGACGGGGGGCGTCGCGGGAGAGACGGCGGGGGCGCAGCATCTTCTCCGTCTGATTCTTCTGGGGTGTATGTTGGCTGGCGGCGTGGAGGAGGGACGGAAGATGCGACCGGAGGAGAGGGAATAGTTCGAGATTGCTCCGAAGATACGGATGGCTGGTTCTTGTGGAGGATCCCGGCGATAGCAGCGGCAGGGCCTGCATCCGCACTGGAGGGGGAGGCTGGTGTTGGGGCGCCCTCGGACTCGGTCTCAGCCGGTCTCTCGGGAAGGGTGGGAGCAGCAGGAGCGGGCTTGCCAGCCGTGATATCTTCCGTTATTTCAATATAATTGGCCGGTGCGAAGCCATAATCATTATTGACGCCTACTAAAGTCCAGTCGGGATCCGACGTGTCGTAGACAACTAACTCCACCTCTTCCGTGAAAGAGACTTCTTCATCGGTCTGGCGTGTATAATCGTAAAGGGCTCTGGCTTTGTGAATCGGTTGTGCCTGTGAAATGTTAAACCCAAGTTAGCCGTCTGACTACCCTGGCCGCTGAAGCTCAATGACAGTCGCAATCACATTCCGCCCCTCGTGCCCGCCTCCTTGATGAGGCGCATGATCCACCCCCATCACCCGCAAAACCACCGGAAAAAACAAATGCAAGGAATTGAAATCGAATTACCTCCTCAACATAATTATTCGGCACCAGGCCCACAGGCTCATCCTCATCCTCCTCCGCAGCCTTCTTCTTCGCCTTCCACCAATCGTCCTCGGAACTCTTCTCTAGCACATATAGCAAGTCTCCTTCCCGGATTTCCAACTCGTTTTCCGCCTGCGGCGTATAATCATACACCGCAGTGTAGACACCCACGAATCCCATGGCTCCTCTTCTGCTGGACCTCCACGTTCGTGATTATTATTAATATTAAATTTACCCGGGTCTTGTATGTCACCCCCTTTTCCTCCTTTTCCCACAAGTCCAGTGCGTATTCAATTGGTATCAAAATGAATCCGTATCTCCGCTGCTTCAGGGCACCAGTGAAATGTGACTTCTGCAGTCGCGGTAGAAGCGGTTATAATGAAAGGGCTTGGGCGGGTTGTAATGCGTGGGTTCGGATAATAAGGTAGATAGGTAGGGATGTTGCAATCGGGCCGTCAGAGCCGGGGGGCCGTGGACGATTGGGCAAGCCAGCAAATCAAAAGAGCATCGAGATAGTCGACAGGTGGTATGTATCGGTTGAGAAAGCTGCGAGAACGACACCGCCGTCGGAGGGGGGTAGTTATTCAAGCTTGGCAAACATACGAGTGGAGTTGAGATCGGATACCAAAAACAGCTGCTGCGTCAGCCGTGGAAGTTTAAGGGGAGATAGAGGGAGGGCAATGGGGATGTTGATGGGAGACGATTTCGAGGGGCAGGGTTGATGATGATGGCTGGCAGTACTCCGCGAAGGGATGAGTAGGCTATGCGACGGGGCTGTTGTGGTGGTGGTGGATGTCGATGATGTCCGGTGTTCGGTGATGGTGATGATGGTGGTGGTGGTTCAAGGCAGAGTTGGCGAGAGCCCAAGGGAAAGTCGAAGTCAGGAGGAGGAGGACCCTGTAAGTTACCGTTACAACAATGGTACGCCGTTGTTGGCGGGGTATCGTCGCCATTGTGTGCGGCAGTACAGTACGTTACACATGCTTTGTCCTGCTGTGTCTCGCGGACTCGGCTTGGGATATATGGGAATCAGCGTCCAGAGTCAATATACTGCATTGATTCTGATGGTATAGAATGATTTGATTAACCCAGAGGTAATGAGTACAGTAGTTCAATTGGCACTCATCATGCTATACTATTGATGAAACTAGAGGATAGAATACATAGATTACGTGGAAAACACGTGATATAAAAAGGGTCGAAAGAGGAGTTCCAAGCATCTATATACAAAAGCCGCTATCCATAGATTATTAAAGACAAGAATACAATGCAGCCGTAGAATACCACATCAATCAAGAGCACTAGTCATAGCTCCTCCTTATACCCGTTATCAGCCCCCTCCCTCTCCTCTGCATCCCCCTTCCCATTGCCCTCCCCATCCTCCCCCGTCTTCTTGTCTCCCTCCCCTTCCTCCTCCCCTTCTTCTTCATCCCCCGTATCAATAACCCCCCTTAATGTCGACCTCCCATTCGCCTCAATCATCTCCAATTTCCAGTCCTTCCCCCTCGCCAATTCCTCCAACTGCTTCTTCAACGCCTCAATCTTCTCTGAATCAAGATTGAACTTCTTCAGTTCCTCCTTGGACAATTTCTGAATCTCCCCACCCTTGCGTTTAGCCACAATTTCTACCTTCTCCTCCCCTAGTGACGCAACCTTGCCCTTCTCAATCCTCTTCCCCTCGCGACCAACAAGCTTCATTGCTCCAACCTCTATATCCCCAACAATGGGGAACTTCTCCATAGCCCCGGCGCCTTCCACGTCCAAATTCAAGTCGAGGAGATTGAGATCCTCCCCGCTCTCCGCAAACGCCTTTGCCTCCTCAAACTCAGCAACCATGTCCGGTTCAAGAACCTCCCGACATGAGATGTGATTGGGGTCGTCTTCCCTAGGCGG
Organism: Helicocarpus griseus UAMH5409; assembly: GCA_002573585.1. Classification (NCBI taxonomy): domain Eukaryota; kingdom Fungi; phylum Ascomycota; class Eurotiomycetes; order Onygenales; family Ajellomycetaceae; genus Helicocarpus; species Helicocarpus griseus. The sequence continues at coordinate 55,469 of PDNB01000092.1, forward strand.
CTGGAACGCGACATCATTGCACAGCCGTGGCGTGTAAATGACCATCAGGTACGTACACGTCGAGACCTCCTTAATCCAGCCAATGCGATCTGTCGACTGCGGATGGCAGTGAAACTGCACTTCGATCTTTCGATCCCTCCCCGTCAGATCGCACGTGGTGCCATCCTCCAGATGCTGGACAAGATACCTTGAGTCCCCCTTGGTCTGCAACTCCGCCACCTCTGTGCTAGGCCTTTTCTCACTCCCATTCTCACGCGGCGTCTGACCGCTTCCCTTCTTCTTACCATTATCCTTCTTGGGCGTCCGGAACCTCCCTAGCACATAGGAATGCGTAGCCGGGTCCTCAGCGGGCGGGTAGACAGGCACTCCATTGCCCGGCGGCAGCGCATGGAACTGCCTCACCTGGTCCATGTAGCAGAAGGAGTACGACCACCATCCGGCAACGTAGTACATGCACCTCCCCTTCATCTCGCTAAGTAACTCTAATCCGCGATCCGCGGCTCGCGCGAGCTCCTTCTCCTGCTCCGCCGGCGTCGTACCCGCAGCTTCCGTTGCATTGACCGTCACCACTTTGGGTACTGTGCAGAGATATCGCATTCCATCTAGTATCATTTCTTCGTATCTCTCTACATTTTCTTCAGGAACTAGTGGGGTATCTTTGTCGTTAGCGCTCGTGTCATCATCTCGTAATGGCGCCTGCTGTTGCGATGATCTGTCCGATTGGGAGATGGAAGAGGAGTCGGGGGAGGGAGACGGGGAGGATATCGAGGAGGATCGCTGCTGTGTTAACCGCTTGTCTGCATCTGAGGCAAGGATATATTCGTATGGGAAGACTACTTCATACTAGAGTTTAAGAAGCAAACTATTAGCACCCCTTTCCCCTTATCCGTTATCAATAGTAAATAGTGCGCAAACACACCTGCGGAAACGCCAAAACGTCATCATGGACATTAAACGACTTCTGACTGCCCGAGCCCAACGTGGCATGTGCCAATATCAAGCTTGAGAGCGAGAGCAGCGAATGCCGCCGCATGATTTCGCCCTTTTTCCCTTTCCCTTTCTATGTTCGGTTGCGCAGTATAGCTCCCGATATCTGGCTATATTGATTCACACGGTAACTCCCAATTCGCGAATGCGCAAGCTCTATATTGCTACCTAGTCCGTCACTTCCGCTGAATGACTGAGTGTCGAGATCTGTCGAGTTCACTTGCGGTCGGTCGTGGCTGTCATAACGTTTCGTCTGGGAGGTTCGTATTGTTCCCGTTGTAATTTTCTGCGCAATGGTGTTGGTTGTGCTATGGACAGTTTGCCATATGGCTTCCCCGGAGTAAATACGGAGGATGGCACGAGATAGATATGGAGCTACGGAGAGCGGGAACTCGAGCTGCGGGGAAGTGATGTGGTCTCCGCAGATAGATCGAGGGTAATGTCGAAGTGAAAGTAGCTGTAAGCCAGCGCGATATGAAGTGTAAGCTGCTGCAAGATAGTCCTCGAGTTCGGGGTACTTGGTGATGCTCTTTATCGGGGGTTGAGGCAGCTGTCGGCGAAGGTTGACGAGACGCTTTCGTGGCATTTACGAAGGAATCTGGTGGTTCTTGGCATCGCAGGTGTATATATGCTGCTTACGGATACCCATGCTATCCTTTACGATTTCTTAATTGTTATTGTTCATAATAGAAAATATTGTAGAAAAAGTAAACAATAAACAAATTCTTGTTAATGCATGCTTTAGAATATTCTGACAGATATATACAAGACAAAAACAAGGATATCTACATGCAATTAGGCCGTAACAATTTAAAAATATACAGCTCGAACATAACTATGAAACAAAACAATTTCAATCAAAGAAACCCTATCACTCTCCCATCCTCTTCCCAATCTCACTCGCCCATCCCCTCGCCCTCTCAAACCCATTAGCATTGCTCTGATAATCCAGCATGGCCTGATAAACCTGCTCCTGACTACTCAGCACAAACGGGCCATACTGCACAACCTTCTGATCAAGCGGTTGGCCAGCAACCAGCATAAACCGGGACTCCTCCTGCGCATCCGCCGCAGCTGAAGCATGCACAAAGTCACCCGCCTTATCAAAGACAACATTATGGAATGCCCCAACCGTCTTAGCAGACGACGAGTCATCCAATCTAGACGACGGGGTCGTGTTAGCGTCACTAGCAGCGCCAAAAGTCGTAGTGCCAGCCAGCGTGTACGCAAACGCATTCCAGCCCTGCGGAAGCGTTTGCGCAATCTTCCCACCGGGTCGGATCGTGATGTCGAATATCCAGACGGGGGTGTATGCTAGATCGCGCACTGAATCGACACCATGCGACTGCCCCGAAATCACTTTGACAGTGACCTTCCCATCATCAACAGTCGCCACGGGAATCTCAGTCGCGCGCAAGTCGCGATAGCGCGGCTCGCACATCTTCAACTTCTCGGGCAGGTCCACCCACAGCTGCATGCCGACGTTGGGGCTGCCGTCCGGGTTCTCGTGCGGCATCTCTGCATGCATTATTCCCCTGCCGGCGGTCATGAACTGGAGGTCTCCGGGACCAATCGTGCCCTTGTTTCCGGCAAAGTCTTCGTGATCGACGCCGCCGGAGAGGAGGTAGGTGATGGTCTCTTGTCCGCGGTGCGGGTGGTCGGGAAACCCGGCGCCTTTCCCGATTGTGAAGTGGTCGAGCATGAGGAAGGGGCTGAAGTTGCGCAGTTTGGCGGTGCCGATTGATCTGCGGACGCGGGCGCCGGCGCCTTCGGCTTGTTCGATGGCCATGAAGGCCTGGCGGATTGCGCGGGGGATGGACATGGCCGATAGTGGGGGGAGGGTTATTGGTGGCGGGGTCAGGGGTATGTTTTCTGTGTTGACGGGTTGGATGGTAGTAGTGTTTTGCTTAAGGAAGGATGACAAGTTGAAGAGACTAATATGGATGTAAGTCAAGTTCTTGATATCGTCAAAGGTGTAGAAGAGGACAATTGCTGCGAGGCAGGTTAGAATGGAGAAGAACAGCTTCATGGGCTTGCTTCGATGCTTAAGTAGTTTTCGGACGAAAATTTGTGAGCTTTCTCAATTGTGCTAGAAGAGTCTCCAAAAGCGCATTTTTCCCAGCGGATGCATTAGGTATCTTTATATCATCCTTGCTAAGCAAACAAACAGCCAGAATTGGTCGGGATAAATAGAGTTATAGTTCCTATCCAGAGTTGCTTCTCGACAAAATAATGCTGACCCAATCCTCATGTCAGCAGCCTCGGCACCCCATGGTGGCGTCATAGGCTTGGCATCAAACTCTTCCGCCACCACCGTACCCCCTTTTACAACATCGCATCGAAAATATATATACATTATTACCGTTAGGAGCAAGGATCAAAGCATCAAAGTCCTGCCGAAGAAAAGGACGGTCTGGTTTCAGTAGCCCGGCCGAAATGCTTTTCACCCCACTCCACAAAGAAGTTAATACTGCTGAATATCAATTCCAAATCCTTCCCGGTCTGGACTTTAAACAATTCCTTGTGTTCCGTTTTGCCCTCTTTACCGCATCCACATATTGCCAGGTACGCTTTATCCCTCAGATGCGTGTGTATGAGTTTCTCCACGCGCTCAACCTGATTGATCTTCCAATGCACATTTGAATGCACTTGGGAAAGCACTCCCTTCCCCTGTGCATACGGGAAGGATTGAATATAGTCCAGCCGTAGATTCTTGCAATAGTAATTCTGCTTGGCTATCCGTCCGAAAACATTACTGGAACTTCCAATCTTGACAATGGCCCCTTCGAATTTGACAGGAAGCCCAGAAGCTTGGCTGATTGGCGTAGCTTTGCAGATATATATATTGCCCGACTTTGCATTCGCAGAGAGTAGTTGCCCCGCCAATTTCATCAGCTGCACTTCCATGTCGAAACTCTTTACGTCGAATGGGATGCAGCTACGCGCTCTTTCCTCGCGCCTCTTCGCCTGAAGTATTTCCTCTCCCACCCTCTCTTCAGTAAACTTCTCTTTATCACTAAGAGGTTGGTTGGTATTCCTCTTCTGGCCTCCCTGCCGCTCTGGAAAAAGAGGTACCGGCGCTTTTGAATGTCCATCTTCTTGCTTTTTGTTTTCGGTACTGCTGAGTCGTGGTTCGCAGCTCTGAGATCGTTCCTCAATCCCTTGGCCAATAGTGATCTCAGATAATTCAATCGACTGGCATGTACTCTCCCCTGAAGGACTATCGACCTGCAGATTGAACGAACTGTCGTGTACATCATCTGATTCGACCCATTGATATATGCGCTCCTCAGGTGCGTAGGTCACCGTCGGATGCGTTTTGTCCTTCCGAACGGGCACTTCCCCATTCTCTAAAGCAGATGAGGCACTACCCCCACCGCGGTGATCATGGCCATCTCTCCCGCTGCCGTTGGTTGTATCGCCGTCTTGGGTTTCGCGGAAGGGGCGCCTGTTGACCACTCTGGTAGGGCTGTCTAGAATGCTACTGTCTAAACCGCCAAGCTGTACCTGGAGCCTCTGAGGATTGCTTTTCTTTTCAGAAGAACCTTGCCATTGTTTGTCGTATACGGTTATCCCTATGTGCTTCGATCCACGAGGCGTAGAAAGAATGGAAATCTTTGTGGGGCGTTGACTAGGTGGGGAAGATTCAAACCCACGGCAGTTACTGGAACCGAAAGGATCGCTGCTTCTGCGTACCCTTTCCTTTGCTAGGGACGGTGGTGATAGATGGGAATGATCGTTTCCATCTGTATTTTCCTGTTCGCTAATTTCCGGCTCGCAGCTTCGAGTTCGTCGATGTCCTATTTCACAAGCTAAAATATTGACATGAGGGACCCTCTGGGGAGGGAATGAAATTAACAAGTTGGGGTCTGTCGCTTGACTGCCTGGCTTCCCGTCACGAGGGACTACAGCAGGAGTTCTGCTTGGGGATATACCGTCATCTCCGACGTTCATATTTCCCAGACCTGCCGCTAGCAGGTCAACGCTCGCATCCTTATCGTCCATAGCAGTGTCGCTTCTATATCTGCTGTCATCGCTCTCATTGTCGCCCGCCTCATGTTCTTCTTCACTATCGGGAGTGTCTGTCTTGGTAGTTTCGCCCATATCAGACAGAGCACTATAAACATCGTGTTGCCATATACCGCAGACGTCGCTATTCCTCTTGGCGCGTCTCCTACATGGTGAGCCCTGTATTGTTTTGCCTCTGCACCGTGGAACTGATAAATTGGCTGTCATTGCAATGTATGTAGGAACCAAGTAGCTCTTCTACTACGCGGTGCACTGGGAAGGAGTTCAAGTTGATGTATATCGTAAAGATAGAGGGACTAGGCTTGTAGTGTATGTCTAGCCGGTAAATGGGGAACCTTGCGAATATTTTCAGCAACGTCCGCCGACCGAGGCAGGTTATTCGGTCCAAAGCAAAGAAAGAAGAAACCAAATCCTTAAATATGGGTTTGAAATATTGAAAGAGAAACGTAAACGACAAACTGGAAAGGCAACTGGGAAATGAAATGGTGCAACCAGAGACAAAACAGGGAGAGAAGGACAGCACAAGAAGCAGCGAGGCTGACCTGCCTTTGCCTTGCGCTAACAAGAGAGGAAGGGAAATAAGGGGGCTGGACACCCTTGCTATCACTCAAGTGTGCGCGAGCTCAGCTAATGCAGTGATAGCTTAGGGTTCGTCTGCCATGATGTGGCAGGGATATTGTGCAGACACCGTAAACTCTTCAAAATCGTTACTAGTCGTTAGCTGTAAAAATAGTATACAATTGCTTCTGCCTGCATTTGTGGCAATATTATGATCGACACAAGAGCAATTCGTATTCACAATAAAGATGGAGCGAAGGAAGAATGGACACCATCGAGTTGAAGAGCAGCTGAGGAAGGAACCCTGGCATACCGTACGATGCCAGAGCAAGCTACGGAGACTCCGTAGTTCGCGGTTTAAAACTAACTGAGCGCTAGTCAGGACTATGGCGGCGGCTCGCTCGCCAATCTCTCCTGTCAGCCACTTAGGCGCATCGACTCCTTGGATCACGGTATCTCCACTCAATGCGGCTCGAGTTAGTGACGAGAACGTGGTAATGGGCAAAAGAAATATTCTCAGCGTGACTCTTGGGCATTTCAACTAGCCGGAAAGAGGAAATGCAGATATCAGCAGCCTCGTCCACCCAGCTCCGCAAGGGCAGAACATCCCAGACATGGGGCTTCCTAGTAGCATTCTCAGCTGTTCTAACTTCTCTAGCCATATAAAGCTAGGATCGCTGTAATGCCATGCCGCTCAAATACTGCCCAAGCGAGATGACCATGGACTTATTATTGAAACCGTTCGATGAGAAAAAGCAGAAAATGATGGAAGACAGACGGGAGGCCGAAAACAACACACGCTGGGGTACTAGGACGGAGAACCTGACGATACGAGAGCACCACAGGCTGGCAAATCCTGCCTTTTCGAAATTTCCATGTTTTCCACATAGAGGACATTCGAGACAGTGAGCTTTGGACAAGATGAGCCGTCCGCCCAACGAACCTCAAGGAGGCGCTGGCCAGAAAACAGGCTGGGTTCGCTCTTATTATTTCAAGAAGCTTGACACGAACCAAGCGGAGGTTTAATTAAGCTTTAAGCTTAATCGTTCGCTACCAGATTGAGCTTACGCCACGTGATTTGTAACAGCGGGACTTGGGGGCGTCAACAGTGCCAAATTCCTGGTTGTAACGTTCGGTGTGTTGGACTGTTCACTATTGGAATAAAAGATGCAGTGAGAAAATGGAAAGGCGACCAGCAAATGAAAAAAGACTTGTTCCTGATGGGTAAGGCCGTCAGGCAGATTACACCTGGGCGCTACACAAACATAGATTGTATCGAGAATCCAGGGACACATCTAATGGAGCTGGACATACAGCGGCGAACAGGCAATATGAGAAAGGCGATTCCATTTATTATATATGCGTTACTATCAAGCAGAGAGACACAACTTAACAAATTCACAACCAGTAAGCAAAACACAAACAAGCTTTCCCTTTTAGATCGTACAGAAAGATGACCACACATACATGCCCTAAAACCCCTCCGCGCTAAAAAGTCTTGCATAAATTGGCTGACAATGTAACTGAAAGGAAAGAAAAGGAGAGACATTTCGCCTAACCCCGAACCGGTTATGTATGGTTGGCATAGCGGACTGGATTTGGCGGGGTATGGAAGGAGGGGACGAGGGAAGAGTCCATAGCGAGTATCATCGCAAAAATATGCTGACAAGTCATATACTTTACGCCCATGGTATAAAGCGACAACCCCGACCTGTAAGCCAAGAAAAGATCTAAGAAGCCACATCCTCACAACCCATCCCAGCTTTGCAGATTGAATACACTTGTCGCCCATCATCTATTTCGCAAAATGCAAATCATACGCCAACCACTGTCTAGCCTGAACGCCAGCGACATCCAGCCCTGGACTTCCATACGTCAATGGCGCAAAGAACCAGAATCCATAAATCGTCGCGCTCATAATCGCCACCACGGCCGCCCACGTAGCCAGCATACTCTGGCGTCCCAATCGTGGCTTGACAGACCGGACTTGGCGGCCCGTGACGGGCTTCGTGCTGGTCGTGGAGTTGGCGGCGGCACCAGCGTCTTCGCCTTCGTCGTCTGAAGCGGGGTCAATATTGAAGACGAATTCGATCAGGGCGCCGGCGACGAGAGCGGAGGCGACGTGCGCGGGTAGGTAGTGGTGGAGGAAGCGCTGGCGGCCCATGAGATAGAAGGGGAAGTAGTGAGCGGCCCAGGCGAGGAAGAAGAAACCGGTGCTGTTGTAAAGGCGGGAGCGGGTGCCGGGGCCCCAGACTAAAGGATGAGTTAGTAAGAATCCAAGTGTTTTGGATTGCTGGGTCTATCCAATATTAAGGGATTGTCTTACTTTCTTCAAGGGCATCGACCCCTCTACGGAGGGAGAGTTGATCAGCACCTATAATGCCGGCGAACACGGCTAGAAGACTGCTTGCAATCCACCAGCCGATGGGATTACCGAGGAAATAGATCTGCTCGCGCGTATCGTTCTTTGTCCAGAAACTGACTCCACGGAGGAGGAATGGCCATTGGAACGGCTCGCTTGCGTACGGGTGGCTGCTAGTCAAGGCATTGTTGTGATAGAACATTGCTCTTTGCAGCTCGAGGTACTTGATAATAAAAGGTAGCTGAGTGACTTGGCGGGGTTCCTGCTTCATCCTTTCGCTCTCCGGGTCGAGCGATGGGATATCCTCTGCATACCAAATATTGCTTGGCTGCTGGGAATTCTTGTTCCCGTTGATCTCGGCTTGCTTGAAGGCCCAATCAGGTAAGGGGGTGGAGTGTGTCCACATAGCGACCTTGGTAGGTACGTGAACAAGCTTGAAAAGGCTGGACATAGTTTTGAACTCTTGTCCAGTTTTTCCATTTTCAATCTTGATCTGGAATAGAGTATCGTTGTGGCGGTCACCATTAGCCAATTCCCGGGAGACGGTAGTGAATTCCTGGTTTGTTGGGTAATACGGGGAAGCCACATCGTGGGTTAGAAGAACGGTGTCTGTCTGTACATGAACGAGCTGGACAATGTCATCATTCTTGACGGGATGTCCAAGGAGATCATTCACATCATATGGAACCACTGGAAGAATCTGCCAATGATTGTTGGTATCATTGTAAGGATAGCCAGTAACCTGTTGTCCTTGGCTCGAAACACGGCCGTCCTCATAACGCAAGGGGTAATGCTCAGTATGGCTGTGGAGATAAGTCTTAGTATCCTTGTGTCGGAGAGTGATCTGGTCGTAGTACTCGATTCCAACTGATTTAGAAGTCATTGCGTTATCGCTGAGGGTCTGTTGAAACTCTGGAGACATGAAGTCGTCGCCGGGACCAGACCTGTTGAGAATGGCAAAGTGAACCTGGAACCAGAAGAGATAGAAGAAAAACGGAACGATGATCAAACCAAAAGTCCGAGCAGCAAAGTGCTTGACGAACTTAACCAGAGTGATAGCGCCCCCGGAACGGTTAACGTTTAGCAAATCCCACAGATCAATCACAACAGCGCTTCCAACAGTGAAAAACGTGAAGAGGCCGACATATTTGGTTGAAATGACGCAGCTCAGCGAGACACCGGTCAAAAGCAGCCATTTCCACCATTTACGCCCAAAAGGCTCATTTCTGGTTTTGGAGAATCGAACATAGCAAAGAATGCTGAGCGCCATGGTAAGAACAAGAGTCGCGTCCAGAAGGATCAATCTATCCTCGCCAATATGGGCATTGTCGAACAAAATCAATCCCGCAGAAAGGACAGAGGCAGGCAGGGAGTAACCGGACTCCCACATAATTAGAAAGACAACGGGAACCGTCAAAGCACCTTGGATAGCCGGCATGGCCCGCAGAGCGACATATGGGACCTTGTTTTCTATGTACGAATCTCCAATGTTGTCGAAGAGGAAGTGGCCGTCGTAACCCACAAGCCAGCCTCCAAGGGCAAAGAGAAGCTTTCCAAACGGCGGATGCACATCGAAGAAGTAGGTGCGTTGCAGGTAGTGCGAGGCAAACTATCCAATCGTGAGATGAGATCAGCAATTGATCTAAGAGCTAACTGCTTTGGCCAGAAGTGACAGTCGCATTGATAGTCGCATGTATGGGTGCCCATATGTCATGTACTCACCTTTCCGAAGTGCACCTCGTCAAAGACAACCTCATCGGGGTAGCTAATATTCCAAAAACGGGTTGCGAAAGCCAGCACTGTCAGAATCACCAGGGCAGCTCTGTAATCCCATTCCGCGGAGGGCTTTGCGGCCTTCTTGGTGTTCGGTTTGGGTGCGGGGGAATTTGCTTGAGGCTCTTTGGCGACGGCATTCTTCTTTCCCCCTCGCTGTCGGAGGCTTGGGGGTGGAGAAGACATGATTCAACGGCGAAGATGCCGGGGGGAGAAAAAGGTAAATGGGGAGGGGGTGGTCGAAGAATGAAACTGGGTAAAGAGACACGTTAGCCAAATGCCAATGAGCGGACAAGGGGGGATTATGGTACATACAAAGAGCAAAGGAGAATTAAATTGGCATGATAAAAGAGCGTCAAGAAGGTAAGAAAATAGCGGGCTCAAAAAGAGCTCCCTGGGTCGAGATGGGGGAAGGGAGAATTAGTTGGTTGATTGACCTGAGGTCGAGGAGGCTGATGCGATGTTGTTTCGTCGCGGATGTTGGAGGTTAGGGGATGTGGGCCTAACCCAATGGAGCTTGGCCAAAGCGTCCGAGGTCCCCAGGGCCACGGACAAGGGTCTGCGGCTAAAACTGAAAAGAGAACACCCTGAAGATCAAAATAGATACAAAGAAACGGCCAATTAGCCAGACAAATATATTACTGAGTATTCCATTTGAGTATGCCCTTCGCTAATGGCATAGTAAATAATCCAAATAGTATACATGCCGCAAAAGAATAAAGCCAACTGCTATCAAACATGTTTGTATATCCAAATGCGTAGATGCCGCGTAGATGGTATATGATATGCGTGCACAACGCTATGCGCCATGAAAATGCCCAAGAAGCCAACCTTTACTTAAACGCCTTACTCATCGTCATCGCTCTCTACCAAACTAAGCAAGTCCAACTCCTTCTTCACGATCGACTCGAATTCCGCCTTCGATATCCCCGTGGTTCTCGCTAGCCTAAATAGACTCTTGATGTTTGACGAAATGTGGTGTTTCACTCCCATCTCCGCCATGGACTGGTTCTCTGCCGTCTGCTCCAGCTTGCTAACGGCGTCTGAGCCGCACGACGATGCTGATGATGGCCGTGGGTGGCTCAAAGGTATGTGAGATTCGGTGGGATGGTGGTCGTCCGGAAAAAGCGGAGTCCCGTTTGGCTTGTCCGCATTGACGGCTTCTGACTGGCGCTGAATGATGGAAGCGATTGCATCGCCGTTCAAAGTCGATTCACCCACTTCATTTGGATTGATGGAAAGATCAACATTGTCCAGTGCAGGTTGTACTTCGCTGTATCGAGCGAAATAGGAATCTGAACCATTTTGTTGTGGACCTAGGCCATTCTGGTTCAAGTTCGGTGCCGGAGATTGCTGTAGCGGCGTTCTCCCAGGAGTATTGTCATATTGTGCCCAGTAATCATCGTCATCGTCCTCTTCCTGCTCTGGCCCTTTTAATTGGGGCTGGGCAATCTTAAGGGCTGTAGATTCACCCTCCGCTTCGTGTACCGCTTCTCGCAGTATTTTTAATTGTCGGTATTCATTTGCTTCTGCAATGGATTTCGACCAGGTCTCCACCTCGTCCTTCAGACTATCGCCTGGTAGGACTTCCGCGACTCTCCAACCAGGACCACCCCCTTCTTGATCCGTTGGACACCACACGTACAGCACCGTAATGTTGTGCTCATGAAGCGGAAGTTGCGATCGAAGAGTCTCTGGGTCTAGACGCTTATAGCTGACAGGGACATCGTCATCGGGAATCTCAATTTCGCCAGATACGGGATGTGGTTCAAACGACGCAGTGTTAATGATGTTCTGTAGCCGTTCTGCCTTTAGAGCACCCCAACATAACAATCTTAACCATGGATCTGACGGGGATTGTGAAACGGAGCTGAGGATCTGTACCCGCTGACGAAGAATTGGCGAAAGCAACGGAAGCAAGGCAGGAGGCGGACTGGGAGAGGCAAACGCGGCAAGACAAGCGAGAAGAGGCGGAAGAAGGGTCTGGGGATCGGGGGATGGAATAGAATCGACCATTTTCGACTGGATGTGAATAGTGAGGTTCGCGAAAGGGTTAAGAACAACGACAACAATTAGTGAGTGACTCTGCAGGTAAGGTACTCTTGTCCGAATATATATTCAGTTTCTTCCTCGAATTGGAGCCAGAACGAATTTCATAGATCAGGTGGCATGCATAGGCGCCAGCCAGATCACGCGGGGAATGATTGCGGGCAGAGGGGCAATAAACCAGATCCAGGAAAGGAGAGGGCAAAAGCAGTTCCTAACAATACGTGGACAGTAGCATTGTTATATTATTTTGTCCCGGGCTTGATATTGTTATGGGACAATCCTGCTTGGCCGGCGGCGTGGAGAGGAGGGACTCAACTGGGGCAGCTTAGGCTCCATTTGCCCGGACGGACGGAGTACAGGACACAGCGGGTAGCGGGGATGCGATGACTGGGGCGGCGGTGACACTCTGCGGGCTGCGGCTGCGGTCGGCCAACCAAGGGCTGCAGTGAGAGAGGCCAGTGCAGCCCACCAGACAACGTGCGAACAGTCGCGAAAGGGTAGCTTGTGACAGCTATCTAAGGAGCAGCATCTCTCTCCAAGGCATTCTCACGATGCTTCTTGTCTGCATCTTGATACTCTCCGTCGTTCGTCTTGTTTAGATGTCTCCGAGTGATGTCGGGGCTTGGCAAAAGATGACTAATTTTATTCTGGTCTCGTGACTTTAACAAGTCCCGTGACTTTGCCAGCCCTTGCCCTAACCTGCCGCATTTGGTTTGTCCGGTGATCCAGCAACCTCCCCTCCATGACATATGTCCCTCGCATCCTCCGTAGAGATAGGGATGGCTAAGCATTCCTTGCCATGATGCTAGACGTGCTCTTGTTCGGCTGGGAACTCAACTGGAGCTAGGCTAGCTTCCTCATTGTCTGCCATTTGCTTTCTCCCGCTTGTTCAGCTTGCCACTGCATCGACACGGTGCCACCAACACTGGAAATTGGAGCCATCTAGCCTTACACTTGCAACTCCCCTGTCAGTCAATCCGTGGAACAGTCCCCGTATAAGCTACTGACATATCTCGCGTGGAATTGGTTCATGATGACGGATATCTGCTTGATTTCACTCCTGATAAGCCGACTCGGAGCTTTAGTGGGGTAGTCAACCTATTGCAGCGGACCTCGGCCATCCCGGTCAAAAATTCTAGATTGTTGGCATCCTTGCTAGTCTGGGATTCTCTGAAGATACTCAAACTAATATATACGAACCACCTTCTTGGTTCGTGTTTGATTCTTGATTTCGCAAAGACTTATATTCTCAACATTTTTCAATCTATTACCTGCCGTGTTCCGCAGATGGCTTCAAAAGGCCCTGCTCTGTCTGCGGCCCCCTTCGTCGATGATGCTCCCACCGCGGGGTCATGTGGGGTACAAACCACTTCTGAAGTCGAGTCTGAAAATGGGATGTTGCCTAGGGAGGAAGAGAAAAGACTAGAGCGCAGAATGCGCCTGAAGGTAGACATTCGGCTATGCACCATTGCTGGAATACTATGCAGCTTGAATCTACTTGATTCTGGCATTATATCCTCTGGGGCGGTGACCAGCATGTTGACCGATTTATCGCTGGAGGGAAACCGTTACTCTGTGTCAATTTTCATTTTCACCGTTTCTAGTGTTGTTTTCCAGTTGCCTTCAACAATCGCAGTCCGTTTTATCGGCCCTAGAATATGGTTCTCCCTGATAACTATGTGTTTCGGGCTAATTACCATGTGTACAACTTTTGCACAGAATTGGAAGCATATGATTGTTCTTAGGGTTCTGTTAGGTATTTCGATGTCTGGAATTTATCCAGGCCTGACATATCTGATCAGCACCTGGTATACGCGCGAAGAGCAACAGCTCCGGTTTGCATTTCTTCAAGCTGGGGAAGTTCTGGTTTTGGCATCTGGGAACATCATGAACTACGGCTTAAACCATCTTGAGGGCCGGGCCGGACTGGAAGGGTGGCGGTGGATGTTCCTTGTTAATGGTCTTATTACTATTTTCGTCGGCATCATCACATACTGGTGGATGGTCGATTTCCCAGAAAACGCGCACAGAAGTTTTTATTTCTTGACGGAGGCGGAAGCGCAATTGGCGACAGGAAGGATCCAAAAAGACAGGAAAGACGTCATTCCGGAGGAGTTTTCTATGTCCAAGGTTCTTGTGCATTTCCTCGATGTTAAACTGTACGCATTCGCGTGTCTATTTTTCCTCCTGAACCTAGTATCAACGTCACTCGCATACTTTCTGCCAATTATCATCCAAGGTGGCATGGGATTTGATGCGAACAGGTCCATCCTTCTCTCCGCACCTGTAATTACCCCGCGCCAAACCCATATTACAGACCGAACACTAACCACCACATACAGCCATACTACTACGCCATTTTCCCCGTCCTTCTCACCTCCATCTTAGGTGACAAGCTCCGCCTGCGCGCGCCCCTGATCACTTTTAACTGCCTCTGTTTGGTCGCCGGGTACTTAATGCTCGGCCTTCCCGCGTCAAACCAAGTCACCGTCCGCTATATCGGCACCTTCCTTGCCACGGGCTCTTACATTTCCAATTGGGCAGCCCTAAACGCCTATCAAGCTAACAATATTGTTGGCCAGTGGAAGCGGGTGACGGTAGCGGCATCGGTGACGGCTTGCAACGGGCTTGGAGGGATTGCCGGAAGTTTTATAGTTAGAGCGAATGAAAGTCCTACGTATGAGACGGCAGTTTGGGTTTCTATTGGGTGAGTGCGAGAGAATCTAAATGGATGGAAAAGGGAATTGCATTGCATTGGCATAATTATACTGACGCTGACATACTGAACAATACTAGTTCCCATGCGCTTATGATTGCGATAGTGCTGTTGACTACGACATACTTTTACGTCATGAATGGGCGGCAGAAGAGGAGTGAGAAGGTTATTGAGGGTGTGGTACGTTATACGGCGTATCAGCGCCTTTTGAGTCATCTATGTTTTATCTATCCTCTGGGGACATGCTGACCGAATTTTCGCTGGTAGGATGGGTTCCGTTATACGTATTGACCTATGCAGTTGTTACCGAAGAGTCCTTTGACTATCTCTTCATCAATTCAAATGATGGCTGTTTCGCTAAATGACAAGACCATCATATAAAAGATTTATTACCTGAAAGATTGCTGTGTTTCGGATCGACATGATGTTTATTTCCTTCTCACTTGCCAGCTTGACATAACAGTTGGCGGTTGGATGGATTAGCAGGCGATTTGCTCAAAAGATGACAGGGTATCTTGTTACCAACAACCACACAGGACCAATGCTTAACTTATCCTATAACTCATTTCTTTGCCAATCGAGTTTCGGATTAGTGACAATTTGGTCCCGGCTTTCTTCTAGACGAAGTGTCAGTTATGATAAAACACGACTGTCCTTATTGCTCGCTTTCTTTATGAATGTTTGAAGGAGCCCATAGTAGAGTATAGCTTACCGTTTGCAGGTTCTGTATTATCCTTGCGAAAAATCGTGCAATATAAATATGCCCTTCATATCCACCCTTCTTGTCCTTATTTTCTTCCCATTGCCTACGGAAATAATTTTACTGATAGCAAATTCACAAAGGCGAAAAATTTGATATTACAATATTCGATACTTTGGGTTGATATCTAACTCGATACCGCACTCAAAGTTTAGGTGAGTTGATAATCGCTATACAATGTGCTACGGCATGGCTGACACAGACGAACTCTAGAAAATTATGTGTCAGCAACTTATAGAGACCATCAAACATATATGGCACCGTGAATCAATTCTCTCGGAGCCATTATAGCATTTGATAACTGTGGTGGTTGGGGCAAGGTCAAACACAAGTCACAGCTGGGCCAGCAAACCAAAAGATACCCCTGCCCCGACTATAAAGCCAATGATTCGAGTGGAGAGAAACGGAAAGTGACAAAGGCCCCAGCCGCTATTGATTGAAGGATTATTATCGAGAGCCTGCGGAATAGGCTTTTGCCTCTTCTGTCTTTACAGAATGTCTTCTCTCACTCGTTATGTTTTTCCTGAATCTTGTCCATCAGTCGATGATTGAGGGCCTGCTGGATGGACCTGCGCAGATTCAGTGTCCACAGAGATAATAAACGTATCACTTGTTAACTTTATCGTGAATTGCGCCTGTGGATAGATTTGGTATTCTGCTCTCGACAAACTGCTTGCCCAACAACTTCACATATATTGTTCTGTGTTACGCAGTAGGTAGTTTACAGGGCTGCTAAAAGCAGCTAGAGAAAACCCTTGCCGTTACCGTAATCCATCTAAGCACTTGCAGAACCACCGATCTTCTTTTTGATATTTGGACCAGGCATTCATATTCATCAAATGCTAACTTCCCAACTAGCGTAATGTTTACCGCGAATCCCAACATTCTAACAATCGCGACCTAGGGGTCGATGTTACTAAATAATATTGAAAGGAAGCTTGTGGTTGATACATATCAGAGATGCGTCTGTAAAATGTATGGATGCATTGTACACGAGGTGGCGTTAGGGGTTAAGAACGTAGTGGATATGGCTCTTGGAAACCAAAGAATATATACGTACATCCACATCCTACTGAAACAGCTCACGCTTTAGATCTCCTCACTCCTGAGTGGAACTGACTGACAATTTAGGATCAAGATGCTATGGAAAGAGTAGGGGTTCGGTGGCTAAGGTTTGTCAGCAAGTCGAGTCTGGGAGCTCTGAATAATGGCCACCTCACACCCCTGCATCCAACAGAAGACGTGAGAAGGAAATTTATAACCGTCTGCCCAGGCGGCAGGTTTTATGGGCGGCTCTAGGCGGCTAAGGTTCAACTTTGGCACAAACACGCAGGTCGTGTGACCATAATCAAAGCGACAAGAGACCTAAACCCGCTGGTAAGATGCAAGTCATTAGCCAAAGGACAACCTCACTCACAAACGGATGCTTCAGGGTCTTTTAGCAGTGGGCCACTTAGAGGCGTCATTAACAAGCAAATGTTCAATGAACATAACACGATTTAGAGCACATCTTTCTTGGTGAATTCCGCGACTCCCATCTCAAGGATCCTGATGGTATAACCATGGGGTCAACATGTCCGTTTTTGATGCGTGTATTGGTCAACTTCCGATGTCAACGGCAGGCCAGAGTCGTCTGTACGTCCAGGCCTCAGGGATCCCAAATTCGAGCCTATGACTCTCACAAACTTGACATGGCGAAACGCAATCAAGTTGTTATACTTATAACAATTGCCCGGCACCCAAGCTTCGCAGCCTTCAGGTATTTGGTTCAAAGCGGGTGTTAGATTCCTAAAACTCCAATGTGTATGTGGTATGAATGGTGTTGAACCTTTGAAAAGTTTCACCTAAGCTTTCCAAGGTTGGATTTTAAGGTTGAATCACCGGCGGGCACTATGCCCCATTAGGCATAGCCGGATATCGAACAGTCAAGAGGTCGAGAATAGGGGTATCCAGGTACGGAAGATAATAAAGAACAATCACCAGAAAGACAAAAAATTGACAAAACATAGCAAGCAGTTAGGTATCATTATTATAACAGCAGCCTACGCAAAGCAACAGAAATCAAGCCAAATATCAAAAAAAATTTACCCTAATCCCTCCCCTGCTCCAACTTCCCCACCAACCTCTTCATAGCCGCCCACTCCTCCGCTGGCACCTCATCCGGTCCACCACTCAACTCCTTCCCAACCTCAAACACCGTCAGCACCCCATCTAAGCCACCAGTCGCCAATCTCCGCCCATCCCTCTCCTCCCACGCAACCTTATTAAGACTCTGCTCTATAACCGCATTGCGCGACTTGCTCGGCGCCTCGCGCGCCGCATACACCTCCGTATCTGTGCACAGATCCCACACTTCCACATACCCAGCCCCGTCCACAAGCGCAAACACGCCGGGTCGATGAGGCGCCCAGCGCGCGTCGTAGACCACATCTTCACGGTTCAGGTCTAGCACCGGCGAGACCACTTGGGCAGGGGTTGCGGAGGAAATTCCTGAAGTAGACGTGACGGCGGGCGGGCGCACGCGCCAGAGTTTCACGCTCCAATCCAGACTGGAACTGAGCATTAGGTCGCTAAGGTCGACCGCGCCGCGGGCTGGGTGGAAGGCGGTAGACATGACGGGGGCGGCGTGGCCGCGGTAGGAGAGGCGGTGGTCTGTGCCTGCCTTTGCGCCGGCGCGGTCGTAGCGATGGCAGGGGTAAATGGCACCCTCTTCTGTACCGACGAGGAAGAAGGTTGGGTCTGATTGGGGGAAAGTCATGGTTGTTGGGGCGAGGTCTTCGGTCTTGGAAGGGGGTGGGGTGGTGAGTTCGAGGTATTCTTGGGGTTGGGAGAGCATGTCGACTGTCCAACCGCAGACGACGCCGTCAGTGGAGGCGGTGATGATGTTATGGGCGTTTTGGGTGCCGACGATGGAGATGTTGTAAACTGGGTGCGTGTGGCCGGAGCCTGTTAAGGGGGTCTTTTGGACGGGGGCGCCGCCGCCGGCGCGTGATGAGCGAGTGTCCCAGAGGAGGACTTGGCCGGAGTAGGAGCCGCCTACGATGAGGTTCGGGTGGAACGGGGAGAATTTCGCGGTGAGGATGTCGGACATGGAGTGGAAGACGTATTCGGGTCTCGAATGGAGATGGACATTCCAGACTTGCACTATGCCGTTGGGATCGTGGGGAGCTGTGACGTTATTTGTGTAGGATGCCAGTACCAGCTCTGGGAACTATACGGGATAATTTAGCTTACGGTATCATGCGCAAAATATATAACGGAGATCTCACCTTTGGAGAGAAGTTGATATCACTAATCGTCCGCTTCTTGCTCCAACGCTCATCGTAGAATTGTACCAGCTGCTCAATACCCCTCCGCTTCTTGCTTCCACCATACTCATCATTCTCAGCGTCATCATCCGCACCAATCCCACCTAACGCATAGTCCGTAAGCACATCATATTCCTCATCCAATGCCCGTTCAATAACCTTGCTCGACTTCTCCACGAAATCCAAAAAGTCATCCGACGAGGTGACAGCATTGTGCTCATCGCTCGTAAGCGTCCGCAGCGGAAACCTCAAATCCGTAGACTGGTGCACAGCACCATCCCCTGCCAATTCTTTCGCAGCGCGTATCTCCTCCTCAATCTCCTTCCTCAACCTCTCCCGAATCTCCTCATCCCGTTCCCGTTGCTGTCTCCGACTCAGCCGCTTATTCGCGCGCGAAGTAGTTGGCGAGCCACCATCTTCCGAATCCGAGTGACCGTCTGCTGACCGACTTCTCGGCTCTGGCCATGAATCTGTTTGTACGCCTTTGCTATATGTGACGATCTCGGGTTTCGGGGGTGCTGGGGCGGGTTCCGGTGTGGGTAGTTCAGAAGGAAAAGGGGTGGTTTGTGTTGCGATGGATAGCGATACCGGTCTGGTGGGCGGTGTGGTTGATTCGACAATCTCTCCGCTCAGCTGGCTGGCGCTGAGTACTGAATTTGGCCTGCTGCCTCTACCCCTAGGTGATTCCCCCCCTTCCCTTAGTGCTGCGGATGAAGGCCGGTCAACCAGGCGTGAAATTAAACTGTCGAGCTCTGCCCTGCTGTCTGCGCGGCCGGGTGTGGGAGCTAAAACCTGTGCAATATTATAATCAATATATAATACACCAGTAATTCAATGGTCAAGGGCCGTGTTTACCTCCGACCCTTCTCCGATACTCTGTCTGTTCTGCGAGAACTCCTTCTGGCGCAATTCGCGCTGGCGCTTGAGCTCCGCAAGCTTTGCCTTCTTGGCCAAGATCTCATCCTTGCGCTGCTGCATTTTTGGCAATATCCCAGCGCTGGGAGCGCGCGTCTGTTTAATCCTGCGTGGATGTTTGTTTGTTACAGATATCTAGTTTAACTCCTGAACTGATACCGCAGATGGTAGACGGGGTTAGGTGTCTTACATAAGCAGCACCTCCGTCGGATAAACCAGGCTTAGTAAAATCCCGACTTCCTCCTGCCAAAGATTCCATCGCCGACAACTGACGACTGTCCAGGACGAAGATATCTACAATCCACGAACTGTATGCCATTGACCACCCTGCACCCCTCTTGCACGTTCAGACGCTGACAATCTGCTCCTAGCCCGCTATCTCTTCTCCCTCTCCCACCCTTCTTTCCCGTCCAACCCCCCCATATCGCTGGGGCACACACCACTCTCGCCATGGCTACTTCTCAAGGTGTTAATGTAAGCCAGTCAATTCCCCCAAAAGATCTTTGTCTTTGCTTGTACCTTAGCGGAAGTCGTTGGAAAACGTTTGTGATGCTAATCCAGTCCCTAATCCGCGGTGCGTTTGTTACAGGTATTACGCTACTCCGCCCTTTTCGCCGGCATCTTCTACGGCATCACCCACCAATCCTCCCTCACTTCACAAGCCAAGCAGGCGCAGATAGATCGCGAGTACAGCCGCAAGGAGGCTCTGATTGAGCAGGCGCGCGCCGAATATGCTAAGAAGAACGCCCCACCAGAGTCCAAGACGCCCAGCGGTGGAGGTACGTTATACCCTTTTGCGGGAGGGCCGGATTAGATCTTTGGGGATATGGCTGTAATTTAGCCACATATTGCTAACGGATTATTTTTACGATTCGTTAGTCATAACCGACCCGGAGGATAAGAGATTCGACCTCGAGGCGTTCCTGAACATGAAGGCGGCCGAGACGGCCAAATAGATGAGTTGATGAGATGGTGAGGATGGATTGGTGAGGCCTTACGAGTGAGGTACAGTGAGGATACTACGGAGAAGAAGTGCTCAGACTGCTCGAACAATACAATGAGCGCGCCGTATATATCCAAGAGCAGTGCTGGAGAAGCTATTCCTTTTTTTTTGTACTATTTATATTGTGTAAACCACAAGTTCCATTTCTTTTTTCGTTGCGTCCAGAGGAAGCGAAAAGACTACCGTCGGTTTTCCATTATTTTTCACCTTGTACATATCCTAGATGGTATCTTAAGGTTATGACCTGTTTCGAGAACCCACGATCTTCCGCCTTATCCGTCCCGTGCGACTTTCCGTGTACTAACCTGCATCAGCCACCAAGACTGCCGTATTTGGGCGACCAGTGGGGGATAATGGTATTACTCGGGTTCGTTTACCTCCAGGTCATGTCGTTCGTTGTGGTGTTGATTTATCCATTGGATCCTATATCCTAGTCTTGCCGCGTATAGCGAAAGGATAATAATAGCCGCATAACTTTCATATCTCATTGCTATCATGTAACTTCATTAACCGCCGTTTTCTCAAGCACCATGGCCCCGCAACTGCGCCGCCAGCCGGCCGATCACAGCACTTCCCGAATCCGTCGCCTTTGGTGCCTGAGTCGTCACCTTTGGGATAAACAGCTTCGATTCTGCATTCCACTCCCATCCCTTACTCGTAAACATGGCAACCAACTCAGGGCTAGTATTATCCGCGCTGTCACTCATCGCGTCTTCGCCCACGAAGGAGTCAAGTCCGAGGTAGACAGCGGCGGTTGAAGGGCGGATTGAGCCGTAGGCGAGACTGATGTCTTTGAAGGTTTTGTTTTGGAGGTGGACTGTTGATATTAACGGTCAATTGAGGGGATGTGACTGGGCGCAGTTATCTTTTGGCAACGCTCATGCTTACGTTGATATTGCTGTACTAGACTCTTTATGCTCTCTGGCCATGGCGTCTGTCTGAGAATGTGATATATCTTTTCGTGGTTCTTGTTCCAGACTGCGCGTAGAAGGGAGATGGTACTTTGTATTGTCGAATCAGCTGCTACTAGGCTCGTAGGTAGCCTGCGTGTCAATGCGCGTGCTTCGTTTCTGTTTGATAGCTGTCAGTAGTGTAGCTGTTGTATCTGTTTTCAAGGGATAAAACCGACATCTCATCTTCTAGGAGCAGGACGAGGAAGTATGAGGAATAGTATATGCTTAGGAACTCAGTGTCGCTGGCCATATGGGTATTGCCAAATGTTAAGCTGACATCTCCCTCCAGTTCCATGAGGTTTTGCAGGAGGATAGCTGGTGAGGGGGTTGTTGCGAGCACCTGGGCGATGTCTGCCATGGAGACCATTGTTACTGCCCAGGCGGGTGGATGGTAGAGAATGCAAAGAATAGACTCGAATGATGACTGAGTTTCTCAGAGTAAACAGCAACAAGAGTACAGAGAATTGAAGCTAAGTGGAGCGGGGTGAGTTGTGAGGTGCAAATGTTTACTATTTATTTAGTTGGCGGCGGGGAGATCTTCCTGGCGGTTGATGGTCCAGCTCCCGCAGAGCCGCGTGATGCCAAGCCCGGAGAGACCACCTTGCGGAGCTTCATATAGAGACAGACATCTTGCACCATCTGGAGAAATAACAACAACCTTAACAGTCACTACACGGCACTCACTCACTGCCATTTCCGTTGCGTCTGTGTCAGACTGACGCCACCATGGCAATTGAGCCCCTTCTGGAGGGCAAGGCCTCCAGAAACACCAGAGGGCTGCTCCGTGTTATCATCCTGGTGCTCATCGCCGCCGCAGCTGTTGCCAGTCGACTCTTCAGCGTCATAAGTAAGATCCTGATATTTGATTTGCTAGAGGGGCTTCTGGACTGGGTTATTTGAATTGCTGCTAATTAAACGCTTGCACAGGATTCGAAAGTATAATACACGAGTGTACGTTCCCTGATCTACTACCTGTTACCCGCGGCTCCCTTTCCAATTGAGAGAGACATCCGGTCTGAACCAATACTGCGAAACGGTTACTGATTATACGTCTGAACTACAGTCGACCCGTGGTTCAACTTTAGAGCAACTAAATATCTCGTGAAGCATGGCTTTTACAGCTTCTGGGACTGGTTCGATGACCGTAAGACCCCCAACGCAGAATATAACCACACGAGCTGTCAATGTGTTAGAAAACATCATAAGAAGCAATTCTAAACAAATGTCTGTAATTAGGAACATGGCATCCTCTTGGTCGTGTCACAGGTGGTACTTTGTACCCAGGCCTGATGGTAACCAGTGGCGTCATATACCATATCCTCCGATTCCTCTCGATTCCAGTTGATATCCGAAACATTTGCGTGCTACTAGCTCCCGCCTTCTCCGGATTGACTGCTGTGGCCATGTATCTTCTTACATGCGAAATGACCCCTTCTCCATCCGCCGGTCTTCTCGCTGCAGCTTTCATGGGCATCACCCCTGGTTACATCTCCCGGTCCGTGGCTGGTAGTTACGACAATGAAGCCATTGCAATCTTCCTACTCGTCTTCACCTTTTACCTTTGGATCAAGGCTGTGAAGAACGGATCAATCATGTGGGGCGCTCTGACTGCTCTGTTCTACGGTTACATGGTGTCTGCCTGGGGTGGTTATGTCTTCATCACGAATTTGATTCCCCTTCATGCGTTCGTCCTTATCTGTATGGGCCGATACAGCTCTCGCATTTACATTAGCTATACTACATGGTATGCACTGGGGACTTTGGCTAGCATGCAAATTCCCTTTGTTGGATTCCTGCCTATCCGAAGCAGTGATCACATGGCCGCGCTTGGTATGTTTCTCTGGTAGTCAACTACGAATCGCAAACTAATACCGTTTAGGAATCTTCGGTCTCGTTCAAGTCGTTGCTTTTGTGGAGTTCATTCGCTCCCAGGTACCGGGAAAACAATTCCAAACTCTCCTCACGAGTTTGGTTTTGCTCATTTTCGGCATCTCCTTCATAGGTCTCGTTGTGCTCACAGTTTCTGGAGTTATTGCCCCCTGGAGTGGCCGGTTCTACTCCCTGTGGGATACTGGCTATGCCAAAATTCATATTCCCATTATTGCTTCGGTTTCGGAACATCAGCCGACAGCTTGGCCAGCATTCTTCTTCGACCTTAATCTTCTAATCTGGCTCTTCCCAGCTGGAGTATATCTGTGCTTCCGCCAGCTAAAAGACGAGCATGTTTTTGTCGTCATCTATGCCGTTCTTGCGAGCTACTTCGCTGGAGTAATGGTGCGACTGATGCTTACCCTTACGCCTATTGTTTGCGTAGCTGCTGCCATTATCTTGTCGCACATCCTCGATACCTACCTTCTTAGTTCCCCTTCAGAGTCGGACGTCACCAACAAATCGCCCCAAGGTGGTCTACGGTCAGCACGGAAACAGGTTGTCGGGATCTATTCCAACCTTTCAAAGGGACTCATTTCCACTTCCGTTATTGTCTACCTTCTCCTGTTTGTCGCGCACTGCACTTGGGTGACGTCAAACGCCTATTCGTCCCCATCAGTCGTTTTGGCAAGCAGAATGCCGGACGGAAGCCAGTACATCATTGACGATTACCGTGAAGCTTATTACTGGCTGCGCCAGAATACCCCAGAAAATGCCAAGATTATGTCGTGGTGGGATTACGGCTATCAAATTGGTGGAATGGCGGACCGGCCGACTCTCGTCGATAACAATACCTGGAATAACACCCATATTGCGACTGTCGGCAAAGCAATGAGCTCCCGTGAGGAAGTCAGCTATCCCATCCTTCGACAACACGATGTTGATTACGTCCTAGTTGTCTTTGGTGGGTTGCTGGGATACTCGGGAGACGACATCAACAAATTCCTATGGATGGTCCGAATTGCTGAGGGTATTTGGCCGGACGAAGTCAAGGAACGTGATTTCTTCACCGCCAGAGGCGAATATCGCGTCGATGATGAAGCCACTCCAACCATGCGAAACAGTCTGATGTAAGTTTATATCCTCAGTTCCTCTAATGCGCCACTTCTACCGGCACCTTCTATACTCATCGCTAACGAACCAACCAGGTACAAAATGTCCTACCACAACTTCAATACCCTTTTCCCTGGTGGCCAAGCGATAGACCGCGTCCGCGGCGCTCGTCTCCCGACCCAAGGCCCCCAACTAACCACCCTTGACGAAGCATTCACCAGCGAAAACTGGATCATCAGAATCTACAAGGTTAAGGATCTCGACAACGTTGGGCGAGATCATAACAGCGCCGTCGCCTTTGATAAAGGCCACAAGAAGAAGAAGGCGCCGAAGAAGAGGGGCCCGCGAGTGTTG
This sequence comes from Helicocarpus griseus UAMH5409, assembly GCA_002573585.1. Lineage (NCBI taxonomy): Eukaryota > Fungi > Ascomycota > Eurotiomycetes > Onygenales > Ajellomycetaceae > Helicocarpus > Helicocarpus griseus. The sequence continues at coordinate 80,218 of PDNB01000092.1, forward strand.
AGGACCGAATAGATTCGTTTTTATTTTGTTTTATATATTTCTAGTTTGTCGTTTATAGTCCTTTTAAATGCGGATCGGGTTATTATTTTACATTTTTGCTTCTCTTGCTTTTGTTTTCCGTATCTCATATCGTGATTCAATTTAAAAGCTGGGAATACATTGTTAGTTCCCAAGCCAGCTTATCTTTCGGTACGCTTCTAACGGGTTTTCAAAAAAGAACATGGCCGGGAAGAGAAACATAGACTTTCCAAGCTCATACAGTTTACTATCTATATATATATGTGTGTATTGTATTGCAACCGTTATATTGACTCCTTTTATATCCTATGTCTCTAATATACTCCGAACTGGCGTTCAATAAGCGCCAACTCGATCTTAAAGTGAGTCACGAGAAGAGGGAGATTTCAAGCAATACAGAACTTCCTTCCCAGGGAATTGAAAATCTGCATCGTTCCGATTGAGATGACTTTTATTTGTATCGAAGACAATAAGAATGCCCCTCTCAAATCATGGAGCAGGACCTGGCGGTAGTTGATAAATTGGAATCGGAGAAAGGGGGATTAACAGCGGACAGGATTCACCCTTTATTTGAACAATCGTTTTGCGAGTATTGTCCATTTCATAATTTTATTGTAAAGCCTTTTGCCTTTTAGTAACCAATGTCTGCCATTCTTCTTATCGGATAAACTTCAAACGTGGACGCGATATGTCAGAGCATCGCATGGGGCAATAAGCCTGTGTGCCTATATGATCAATATGAAAACAATAAGCTCTGAACAAGATCCCTCCAACTTAGCGTAAATTATATGTGAAAGAAAGACACTCGCCCTAGGTAGTTTCATGAACGAGAGGAGAGGAAGCTGAACGGTTGAGGTTGAAAGTAAGGGGAAGGTGAGGTTTGATATTGCCCTTTGGCGGATGACTAATCCTGCGTCCATCACGACCTCCTTCTCTTCCATCTCCCTCTCTTCATCCGTGCTTCAAGGCGCCTCGACATTGATACTCACGTATAGGGCGGTTATTGCTCCATGCAAATGTTCCATGAACGATGGAGAGTTTTCGGCCCAGGCGATTGCGCAAGGATTATTGCAAGGTCACATTATCCACCAGGATACGGACCAGTTTGACACTATATTAACTTGTCAAATGCTCCCAAAAATGGCTACGTTTATTCACTGATCGAAATGGAGGCGTGATGTGGAGAAGTATTGGTCCGGCGGGGAGGTGCCAACCGCACTACGCTTCATCCGCTCGTCAGCTACTTAGGCTCCCAAGGCTCCGAAGGCTCAAACTCTCTTGAAATACGAGAGGTCTGATATGAATCCGAGTAACGCGGAAGCCTTCCAGCCTTGCGAGAGATGTCTTGCCAGATTACAAATCGATATAAGGAATGAATTCCGGCGAGATTCGTTCTCGCCAGAGATATTTGGAAAGTGATAATGAGAAAGGCGTTTTTATGGCAACTGAAGGTATAGCTTCGTGAGAAAGCGACCGGCTGAAAATTACCAGCTTCTTTGAAGACATACCCCATCTCTTACCCAAAGACAACCGGCATATCCCATTGTTGGGAACAATTATGCGACTAAAGGATCTCTTTCGCAAAAGGAGGGAATCTGTGAACGTGATAGGCGTCGGCGCTGGTGAGTGGTTACTCTACATATTAGCGTGGATGTTTCACTTATCCGTCATCCATTTATCTTTGCACTCGCGCATATACTATATATCAAGGCCCTCTTAGGTCTTGTGATAATGGATAATGGGGGATGGGGTGGTTCTTAGATGTGCTTGCTTTTCAAATATATATCTATTGCCGGGAGACCTTGTCGAAGCTTATGGAAAGAGTTTACAGAACCATATTCTCTACCCCTAGAAAAAATGTACGCCATGAAGCCCATATCCTCAGGTCCAATCCCTCAACCGCATGAGAGACCCCCTCCACCCACGCCTCGTCAAGGGAATGGCCAGCGCCTCGTGAATCCGCAGCCGTGTCTCCAGCACGAGAAATACGACCCGCGCCTCTTCGACATAAAACTAGTGCACCCAATTCAATCAACCTTCATCACGTTCGACATGGCGCCAACTCCACCCATGACAGAGCCAGCCCGCACGGAGTTCATACGCAACCATTTCATCCAGCAGATAAACTGGTATCCCTGGACATGCGACGTGAAGAGCAAAGACGTCACGAACGCAACATTCAAAGACAAAGGCGCGGAAATGATCATGCAAGGGCGCTTCGCGCAGGCAGAAGCCGTGATCACCCCCTTATATCGCGACGCGCAGAGGAAGCTAGGCTACATGCATCCCACAACCATCTTCCACATGAACAACCTCGGCGTCGCCTTGGGTGGTCAGGGAAAGCTGCAGGAAGCAGAAGCAATCCTCGACGAGACTGTGGGAATGAAGTTCTCGGAGATGGATCCGGCACATCTCAGCACGTTGGGGAGTATGATGAACATTGTGCTTGCCTATAAGGGGCTGGGTAAGTGGGAAAGGGCAGAAGAGGTGCTGAGGCAGATGATCAATATCCGGGCTTCAAGTTGCGAAGGTGTGGATCCTGATTTTTTGGATTGGAATGATAGTCTGGGCGTGGTGTTGGCTGTTCAGCTCAAATATGAGGCGGAGGAAGTCCTAATGCGCTGTTATGATGCGCGGCAGAAGATTGGAAGTGATCCGTATATCTTTTGTACGAAGTACACGTTGGAATGGGTAAGAAAGCAGAAGGAGTTGTCAACTTCTGAGAAAAAGTCTGGGTGATTGTGAATCACTGATAGTGCAAGATTTGCCGCTGGTCTTGAGATTTGCTTCTTGTGTTTTTTTTATGAGTTATGATTTTCTATAACGCATCTTCCCTCATTGCATCGATGCCTCACATTTATTTGCACTTACTGTTTCTAAGCATCAAACTTCACGGAATTTTTGGAGCATCTATAACTAGTTTTTTATGCCAATTCTATGTTACATTACTTACTAGTCAACGCCTTGGAAAATCATCAATCTGGGCCCTGTTTAAACAAATTTATCAATAATCAACCTCATTTGAGCACGTAAAGCGGTGATTCTAACTGGACTCACATACATCTATTGACCATCCATCAACCAGATGTGAAAAAGCAAAAAATATGAAGGGTATCGAAGCATACGTTCACCTGTAAGCGCTCAACTTCCTAGATCTTAAATATGCCAGTCACAGATACCGCTTTCAGCTTGGAGCAATTCTTTCCGACTATGGAACATTCAAACTCAAGAGTATAATTGTGTCCTAGGATATCCTTGTCTAACATAAAATACACGACCAACAACTGTGTAGAGTAAAAAAACATATCCGGAAATTGACAGCACCAGACGAAATAGAAATCGAAAATGAATGATATAAATAAGAAATCGCTACCGAGATTTGGAGGAAAAAAAAAACCGCATTTAATACTCCTCATATCATGACCCAGTAACCGCAGCACCCTCAACGGGAACAGGAGTACCCGCCGCTGAGGACTCGGTAGTATCATTCTGACATTTCACCTCATGTTGCTGCTGGGGTACACCAACTGGCACCGGAGAATCAGAAGGCTCGGTTTTGATATTTTGGATCTTCTCCTCAGGGTTGTTTGACGGGGCTGGTTCCGATTTTATACCATTGGATGCATTGTTAGGCCCAGGCGCAGCGGGGTTGGGAGTAGCGCTGCCGCCTTGTTCCGTAGATGATGCAGCTGTGGGTTGTGTTGTCGCAGAGTTGGGTTCTTGCTTTGGAATAACGTGTGGTCGCCACCTTTGGAGAAGTTTTGAAACCAGGGGACGAGCTTCGTCGACTGTATGATTAAAAAGTTGAGTCAGATACTTTCAGTGGTGGATAGGAAAGAAAGATGCTGTTTAAGAGGGGGCGTGGGAAGAGATATGAGATTGTTTCTTACTCTTTTGGTATAAGTCTTGCAGAGCGTCTAGGCAGAGTTCCCTAGCAGGTGGTCGCATGAGGACCAGATAGCTGTGGCGGGATTAGCTCATATATTTTATACGTAGCATAGAATGATTGTACTTACTGGAGTGCCTGAACACATAGACTAACGCGCTCGGGGTCATTTGCCAAAGTCTTGGTTTTCTCAACGAGCTCAGGGATTAGCTCCGGTATCTCGCTTAAGAACCGAATAAGAACCTTATCCCTTGCATCTAGATAAGGTAATATGCCTTCCAGTAGCCTCATAACCCATTTTTCGTAATGCCTTGGAACAGCAGGACCGCCAAGGTCACCATTTTCAGCCACTGACGCCGCGTATTTCAGCTGCATTTTATCATTATACCACTCTTCATTCATCCAGGAAATCGCGACGTTTATTCGAACGCGGAAATCCTCGAGAACGTATCGGTACAGCATTTCTCTGATGCCATCAGCCATGCTGATGCGCTGCTTAGAAATTGACTGGTGGCCGCCTTCAGCCTTGATTGTGTCCTCCGTATCATCCACGTCTAAACCAGCGGAAGCGCGGGTTGCCAATCGCGTAAGCAGGACTACCCATGAATCCCGGTCAAACGAACTGGCAGCTAGTCTTCCAAAACCTGCCTTCTGGGTTGAACTTTTGAGTGATTTTGAGGGTTGTTCTAAGGTGGAGATCATGCTGAATACCCTCTCGATTGCACCCTTCCCTATTTCAGTCGCCTCTTCTCTCGACAGTGGCGGTAATTGAGGGAGGACGAATGGACCGAGGGCAACAAGATCAGGCTCGAGTTCTTCAGTCTCGGCGCCAGTAGGTTCCATTGGTGCCGTTGGTTCAGCTGGGACATCCATTGGCTGGTATTCTGGTTCGTAGTCATCGTCCTCTTCTGCTGGTGCAGCAGGCGCTGGCGAGATTTGCTGATCAAAGACCTGCTTCTTCTGCAGTGTGAGGTAACGAGAACGAACAGCCTATGATAATTCTAAGTGAGTGCGCTTCCCGTGTGAAAGGTAAAAGGATCCAACGTACACCAATAGCTTGATCCAATGCCTCGGGATCAACTCGACTAAGCACGGGTACGGTGATCTTAACAATCAAATCCGCGGGAAGCTGCTTGACATCGAAAGTCGTCAATCCCGCATCTTCCGTCAAGGTGAAAAGCTGAGCAAAGCTGTTGGGGCCAGGAGGCAAAGGAGGTATCTTCAATTGCGGCGGAGTGTCGACACCGAGTCTTGCACGCTTCGCGCTATCTACAACATCAGTTGGTTCAGCTGGCAGCGCTCGTTTCTTTGACGCTTCGTCAAAGATATCATTACGTGACTGCGAAAGCCTTTCTAGATACTGTTGCATACGACCAGCCAAAGGATGGTTGGGGTTTCTGGAGGCAGCTGTTAGAGATGGTGGCTAACTTAGATAGCCGGCCTACGTACCTCTTCGACAGATTTATGAGCAGTGCCCGCGTCGTCCGCTCCATAGATTTGATGTTTACTCGAGTGGTGGGAGTCATGGGTGCATTTGCTTGCTTAAGAGGGTTGAAGTTCAGCACCGCATTTACAATCTTACTTGAGATGGACTGTCGGGTTCGTATCAGGATTGGAAGGCAATTCAAAGTCGCATTGACCAATATGGGATCACTACTTTCGTTAACTTGGATGCCAATTTGTCTAGCAGCAATACAAATGGATACGGGTACGCACCTTGAATTTTCATAGAAAACATTGAGTAGCCGATCTAGCAAACCCGATGCTTCTGCTTCGAGGTTAGGTAGTGGTATAAGTGGATGATTCCTCGGTACAATTGACAGGGACGTCTCATTTTGTTCAGGGCGCTGCAGCTAATCTTAGTTCCCCCGAAAAATGCAGGACGGTTTTTTCAGCTAAACATACCCTTGGATCTGAAATGACACCAGTGGTTTGGACCTGCACCACCTTTTGAACAAATTTGATACAGCAGACCTTGATGCTATTAGATGAGGTGTCCCATCGTTTTAAAATATTCCCCTTGATGGCAGTCATCTTTTCCCATAGCGCGATTTCAGTAGGGTTATCAATGCTGTTAAACCGACTTCACATCAGAACGCAGTCTACCTTGTATTGAAGAAGTGATTACTGCTTTTGCTGCAGATCCTCACAGAAGCTTATATCGCAAGTAGTTGGATGCGCAAGCTTCAATACTTCAAGGGATGGGAGTTATTGGGGTTCAACATACATGGTTCTAAACACCAGCGCGTAAATGCTCGCAGCGGTTTGGATAACGCCCCTTACCACACTTGCGTCCTCATCCGGGTTTTCCAATAGCTCCCACAATGTCTGTATTACTTGCGCACTCATCTTCTGTTTGGGTTGTTGAGCGAGCGCGGGACTCGCAAAGGTTTCGGATAGGAACTCGGCGCCCCATCTTCGTAGCTCCAGCCGTGCTTTCGCACCTATTATTGGAAGTATGCCCTGGACGATTTGGGGATATAACGCGGCATCTCCTAGAACGACATTCCTCGCAGTGTCCAATTGAGACATCTGCTCAACAAGACTGTTGAGTGGGAGAGCCATGGCGGGCCCTGGCGCATACAGCGCGTCAAGGGAGGTATATCGAAGGTACTTGGACTAAATTCGTCGTAGATGATATAGTTTACTACTTTGGCCAAAAAGTGCGAGGGAATCCGTCAAATAGGCGCAGTGAGTGGCTGGGGGAGCAAAGGACAGGCGGCTGAGAATCACTGTACGACCAAGTGAAGTTGGAGACCAACACGGAGCTAGGGGCCAGGCAGGCAATCTATTCAATTGTCGTGGGGTTGAGACCAAAGCAGGAGAATAGGCGCTACATGGAGAATATAGAGGTAAAGCCGGCTACGTAATCTCCGTCGTCGAGCCGGTGGATGAAGGGAAGCAATGCGTGTTGATGTCGGTTGAGCTGGAGGTTTTGGAGCAAGTCACGCTGTCTGAGATCGCTGGAGCTTATGTCGCAGATGGCGCTAGCCTGTTTGGGACCTACAGAACCGGCGCTTATAGCCGCCGATGCACCTCGGCACGCGCTTATTGGCCCTGAAGAGTTACGCAGGAATTGCTGTCGGGGAACAACATGAGATAAATAAATAGAAGTCAAACATTCTTAACTGTATACTTCTATGTTATGTAGTACCAATATCCAATCAAGCCCAGCCGGCACCGACGGTAATGATGTGACGTCGGCTACAGATCTACAACTGGGTCACGTGATATCAAGTTTTCCTCAGCGGCTCTTAACGGCTGGCGGGTCATTGACATCGAACACTCATATGCGCGCGCGATAACAATAACGAGCAGTACTCTCCCCTCCTCCCTGGAGAAAAGATAAATATTTATTGGGCAGCTAATTACAGTCACTATGGCAATGTACGTTATGTTATTGTTTCGAACACCAGGATTATCAATGAGACCGCAACCCAACTAACACCCGCTCTCACAACAGCTTCACGTCTTCATACTACAATAAACGATTCGAGGCGAACCCCGCCCTCATTCGTGCTCGTCGACCATACCTGATTAAAAATGCTGCTACTGGACTTGCTTTGTTTGGCTTCTGTATAGGCGTTTGTACGTTCCGCAAACCCCCGACGCCTAACGTTTTCTGCGTACACTCCTCGCCTTGGGCATGTCTAATCACATTTAATAGATGCTTTTACGATAAACGCAGTCGGTCAAGATGACTTCTCCGACGTGAAGGTTCCAGAGAAGAAGTTGAGCGAAAGGGCACAAGCACAGGCCGCGAAATAAGAATAAACGCCTCCGCGCATTCACGATAATTCAATGGCCATCTTTTACCTACTCGAACTTTACAGGCTACCGCATTGCCTCTTTCGATTTTCGATTTCAACGGCCTGGCGTTAGGTGCGGTGTTATATTGGCGGGAACACCCCGATTTGGAGTTGATAAAGTGATCAATTGTTTGGCATGGGCGAAGAGCCAGAAGGCTGAAAGAGAAAAACGATTCAATAAGCTATAGGAACACCTGAATATGGCCGGGATAATATACGTGAAGTCATATGGCTTCACCGGATAGAAGGCTTGGTCGGGCCACTCTCCGTTGTCTACGTCTACCAAAAAATAGCCTTATCCTCTCGGCATTCTCTACTCTGTTCTTCCTTACTCCCTAAAATCCCCAAACTTGTTTATATATATGTACAAATATCCTGTTGTAAATTCTTTCCGATTTTTTCTTAATATATTCTGATCTGCAAACATATCGTCCGCCATTTACCTCCCGGCGACCACACGGTCACTACCGATGGAAAAGCTTTTGCGAAGCATCCGTGGATCGTTCCTCCATTGTGACAGGCTGGGAATGATTTTTATCTTCAAATCCCCATGGTTCATTACTAGTTCATCTGATTTCTCACCCCTGATTAACTTCTCGCTTTCGAACTGCTTAGATGGACCTTTATTAAGCTCGATACCGAAAGCTAGACGATATCTCCTGTCATATGGGTTATTCAGATGATGGAATGGCCACACTACCAAAGAGATATGGGTTAGCAGGGGCATGATTTCAGATATATTTATAGGAACAGGGTGGACAGCATGAGAGATCGTGATCCGCTAAGGTCTCAGGAGCAACACAATGATACCAAGGAAACAGGATGTTTGCTGCAGGCCAAATTAAAATTGCCGTTTTTTGGTGCATATAAACGTTGTCATGTCCATTTTTCTCAAACTGTAGCTTTTCTACTTATATCTCTTGTGAACAGAGCCGCCGCAAGCTACAATTTACTGAGATTCAACAATTGTTTGCTTGGTGAGTGTGAAATACCCAAGATTTAACTATGAGCCATTGACTGACTACTGATATAGAAATTCTGCTGATTTTCCATCTACATGCATCCCTTTTCCTATGTACAGAATATCGCGTTCTGAGAAGTCGGTCGGTCCACCTCTCCATGTTTTCGGGTATGGTTTCCTTCTCGGCAGCGAAAGGGTGGTCGGCGAGAAAGAGCGCACTGGCCGAAAGAAAATATAGTTGCCAGGCCGTCCATTTTCTTCATTTTTTTCTGACTTACACCTCCGTTCCTTTGATCATATTATATACTGCCAACCGTTTGTTTATTTTACATCCCCCATGTGCAAACCGCCAACGCTAACCAGGTGTTTCTATTCCACCAACAGATAGCGTTTCTCTGTACTTTCCGTCTGTTAACCGTGAAATCTACCATCCACCATGGAGTTTTCACTCAAAGTCATTGTCATTTCCGTGTTCCTGAGCATCTGCGAAACCGTGCACTTGGGCTTCGCCTTCCCAGTCAATCTAGCAGGTAAAGATGATCAACCCAGCTGGATATGCGTCTCTACCTCTTCCTCAATCTAATAGAAGCTACAGATGATCAACTCGCACCGCGTGACTGCGGCAACAAGGTGTACTGTCCGACTGCCCACTCGGACACGTGGTGTATACCTTGGAGCGAGGGATTTGCGATGTGCGAGCGGAAACACGGACATTATTCATCCCGGGACAAGAACCACTGCAAAGCTTGTGTGGAGAGCAATTGCGGGAACACTGGCTGCGATCGGGTTATGGATTGAATAATTTTAAATAAAGGATAGCGGGGAACTGGAGTTGGGGGAGCTTCGTGGAGGGTGTCTATGAATCATGATCGTTGTATCTACGGCATCTACACATGAAGGACCGGCTAGGATTAATGCTTGTGACGAAAGTCGGTATTTTTCAAAATATGTCTGACTGCTAAAGTTGGCTCCAAAGACATATTTATTCTCTTCATTACTTTCACAGGTCCATATTATGCACGTGTCTCGGCCAATCGCTTTAAATAGCACCCTTCAACGCCAGATACGCTGGCGCAGTATGTACGTTGGTTGCACGGCGCTTCTGGGCATGTACACAAGTGAACTGTTGTCACATCAGACATACTACTTAACCATTCACTTGTCTTAATCCAGTTCAACCTCCGATGATCAACTGATTCGTCCCTGCACGGAAAAGTCTCTGGAACTCTTGACGGCACTCCCCCAATAATGCAGTGCTTCAGAGCGGCAATGAGAATATTCTCGGTATTACCAATAAGTTGCCCCAACACTTTAGAAGCGGTCAAGTGCATATTCAAGTGTATCTCAGAGCGGCCGGGCTCTAAGCCCTCTCCTCTCGTGCAGGACACCCTCGTTGCCATCCTAACACTGTGGGGGCGGAATTCGTTTATCGTCTTTCGAATTACCGCCCCGGGGCCGGGCCTCGAAAACTGTCCCAGCGTTCCAGTTCAACTCAAACGTGGATTTGTCGCCAAGAAAAACATGATCTTCCACCTACTTCCCTACGTCAACCACTCTGTATCATCGCGTCTTTGCAGTTTTCTCCTCAATAATATAGTTCGGTTTAGCATCGGGAACATCCCGCAGATCCACAGCCCACCGCATATAGTGCCGGGTTTAGTGTGCCAAGAAGGGCGCTGAATGGCTGGGTTCTAGTTAAGCTTACTTGGAGATCGAGCCCAGATCTTGCCCTCACAGGCTCACAGCGCAAATCCTCCAGACCCATTCCACGACTGCGTATTTTAGATATCTCGGAGAGGTTTAAAAAGAGAAATATTATATGGAAGTTGTCAGTGAGTTCATTTCTTTTTTTTAAATCAAAGCTCTATAAGAACGTTCTAGGCCTCGAATCATACTAGTATACTATTTGTCGGTCATCCAAACTTCGACGCTGCAGCGGATAGAAAAAAAAAGGGCCTTCTTCATCAATTCTTAATTTATCCCACAAGGGTTCAATTGACAATTTAAAAGCAATTAGTAGACGTTTTGAGATATACCATATCAAGACTCAGATGTGTTGCTGCTCGGTTGACGTGAAGCGCAGCAGTCACTGTACTTCTGTCCCCCGGTTTCTATCGCTTGGTGCAATTTTCCTTGAATGCAGGCATCCATAGAGAGCCCAAATCCAATTTGAAATAAAAGTAGACTTGTTTTCCTTCTTGCAACATTGAATCTATTTAAAGTTGAAGGCTGTCAGCAACTCATGATTCACGTTTGAATCAAAAAGCAACATTGCACGCAAGATTAGTATTTCTGAAAGGCAAGTAACAATGGGACAAGTTTACCTGCCAGCTTCCACCTCCTCATTCCATCTTTCAAAATGCTTTTCTCTAACACGTGGGCTTTTACATCTTGTACTCAATGCTGATATTGTGATTATTGCAAGCTCAAGCTGATTCGTCAGCTTCTCATATTGAAAAACTAAACAAGAGCCCTGAAGGTTAGTATAGTCTAGTTGAACTGAATTCATTTTGAATAACTTACTTACCGTCATGCCATAACTTATCATAGTTTGTTTGAATACTGAGCTTCGACTTCTCTTTTTCCTTCTTGTTTGCAAGCTTAAGCAGCCTATCAATTTTGGTTGATGTGTCTTTCTCAAATTCGTCAAGCTTCCCAGATACTTTCGTGATTTCTTTTGCAAAACTTAAGTAGCTGCAAGAAATATTTGGATTGCTCCGGTTCAACAAGCTTCAAATTTTCTCCTTCCACGTCCGGGTCCTGATATATGTTTTCGCTAGCTCTATATCGAATCCCATCTTTTATAAAACGGCAGTTTCTTAATATAAGCTGCGGGGCAAAATAATAAAAACCACAATTATGATTGTGAAAGCGCTCGCTATCTCTTTTTCTTTCTTTCTTTTTTCTCCCTTTTTTTTTTAATAGCACTTCATTTCGCTTGTGATTCGGTCTATGGAAATCAAAGGGCTGACTGGTGATTTAAATACTACAGTTGCCTTTTGTCTAACTTATGTTCTGCCACTTTCTAGATAATTGTAAATGTTTTGGAAGAACAAAGAATATGTCAAAGAAAGATCATGTTTCTGAAACACTGTTTATGCAGTGCAATAAAAGGAACTGTGAATAAAGCACTTGCAAAGGTCTCTATAAATTGGCTGAGGAAAGGATAAGAAGTCATCTTTCAATGTAAATGAGAAAGGAGATGCTAGACGTGGCTTTGAAGCAACTTGAATGTTTCATTAAAATACCAACACAAAGTTAAAACACAAAATAAGATAAAGGGCGCACAAAGCCATCTGGAATTTTTGGGAATAATGAATGAAACCAGTTTTATAAATCAGGCGGAGGTCACCGGTTCAGTTTCAGCATTCCATCAGACGAAAATCGAAGGCAATGCCAACAAACCGGTCTTTGAATCAAGTCAGTGATCGGGCCGTCGGAAATGGTGTTGTGGCAAACTGCAATTGTAGGTACTCCTAAGGAATTTTGGGTTCTCTTGCATAGCCCGCAAATTCCATGCAGCTGTGAAGCCATGTTCAGCATCTGATTGAACAGCCCTCCTGGGCTAGAAAATATACTTCGGGTGGTATTCGTCGTACCCGTGAGTGCATCCGTAACTGCAGCTCGAGTTACGTCGAATTCTAGAATCGCTTGTGTGGCGATAAGACTATAGAGGTACAGTGGTCAGCTTCCGGTATACACTGCACCCACATGCATCGGGCTTTCCGAAAGGCTGCCGGCTAACTTGATCGTCTAACCAACTATCCGAAGGACTCACTGTTGTAGGGCTTTGAGCAGTTCCTCGTGTTTTTAATATCAGTATTCACATATAAAATGGCATCTTTCCATTACATGTTAACGCATTTAATGATAGTAGAAGCGCCTGAGAAACTTGGTACTATGCTGTAAAGACATAAAGACATAAAGATAAGAAGTAAGTCTTGAATTCCTTCCCAAGCACATCCAAGGACGGAGTCTAACATATACCCAGATCCCTCCAACCATCACCATGAAGCCATCCCTGCCCACTGTCCTCCTAGCCATCTTTACCTATACCCACACAGCCCTAGCAAGCCCTGTCCCGCAAGGTGAGCAATAACCACCCACTGCGCAAACCCCACCTTTCCCCCGATGCCCCATAATGGCGAGGCGGAAACACTATAGATGCGCAAAAGCCCGAGTGCAAATCTTCTCTAACCACACAACACAACAACAGAACGCTACTCCAAATGCGGACAATACTTCTGTCCCTGGCTCGGGGACACAAACTGCAAGGTAACCTGGACTGACGGATACTTGTTATGTCAATTGAAGTATCCCCCTGGGCCCGGTTATGAACATTGCAAGCGGTGTGTGGAGACAAATTGTGAAGCTCCTTGGTGTGTTCATTTTTGAGATATCGAGGGAGTTGAGCGGCTTCGTGGGTCTAAGGAAGGGGTGGTCCAGCAGACAAGGAGGTGTTTCAGTCTGCATGTGTGCGTGGACGCGTATTTGGATTAGACTGAGACCGATATCACAATCAAATGGCGGTTATCCCCTTCTAGGTACTCGGGTCATAATCCAATGCGAGCGAAACATTTGTCTTTCCGCACATTTCAATTCTCGCCCTATATCCGCGGCTTCCTCCCTTTCTTTCTGGACATATATCGATCTTTCCTTGCCTCTTCAGCGTGCAGCTTGATTAAACAGCTTCTGAGTCAGATCTCATTCAAAGTCAGCCTCAGGTCAAGCAATTGGAGGGACCGTAATATTCACAACCAACATCATAAATTTGTATGCCGCAAGGGCACATATCTCAGCCCCCCCCCCTTAAGCTGCAACTGGCGAGTTAGCAGAGCTGTAGGAATAGGAAGGGAAAGATCCTAATTTTTTGGATGCACTTGCAGAGGGGAAGAGCATCTTGAATAAACTTATTGGAAGACCAATGGCTCTGCCTTGAGATAGTATTAACTGAAGCCTTTTCCGACAAGAATGATGTGCGTCATCCACGGATATCCGTACAGAACAAGCTATTTTACACTACTCTCCGCTTGTTGCCCACAAATTCCGTAGAGCAAACTGAGCAGTTTGGCTGCGCCCCCACTTGACTTTTTGTATACCGAACACGTTTAACAGTGCGTGGGGAAGGGGGGTGTTTTTATATACCTCGTCGAAAATACGCACATGGAAAATCGATTTTCTCGCAAAGCCATGATCTTCATATGTCTTCGTCATGCCCAATTCATCGCGCATCAGCATAGTCTCATCCCACGTCATTGATGTCAAATATTCGCCTGCGTCTAGCCAATCGTCGAATTCCACTCACGGCAGTATCGTCAAATAGTGACACTGCGGCGGATTCATATACGAACAGAAAGCCATTCCCAATGCACTCAATCGAGTCCTGTCCATTCATCCTAGTCGACGACCAGCCAGCCAGATAATGTTTCTTTGTTACCTCACGTGAAGAAGGCATTAATGGCCCATGGCCGGCGCTTGTATACCTTTTTTTGTCGTGATGAATACCTATCAGCGCAGATAACTCATGTGCGACCTGCATGAGTGCGATGAATCCGCTTCTCCATTTGTAGAGACGCGTTGTTTGTACGGAGTACCTCCGTACACGTCTTTGTTCATGCTGCATAACCATCAGCTGCACCTGAATGGCTCGACGTCCTGGAGTTTTGCTGGTATGTCTACAAATGGCAAGCAGTATTCTGGCCATTGCATCCTTGCAATATCAGCCGTATCAGATGAGGGGGGCAACGTTCTAACAGAGCCCTAAGGGGAACCTGAGATTCGCTAGTGAGCTTCCTAGGGTAAGAAGCAATACATGTAACTACTACCCGCACCAACCAAGAATAAGCACATGGGCATGACTGGTAGCCCAATCGACAACCAGCCAAGAGACCAAGGGCGACGGCTACATGTTTGACTGACGAAATGCATCGTCAAGACTCGAGAGGATTCTGGAAGAAAAGGAAAATGATCCGCGGAGTTATGCATGTTGCAAACGGTCTCTAGACTGAGTATGGGGTAGAAACCGACCTGCCAAGAGAAGCGAACTGCTCGTGCGGTTCTGATTTGGCACTGGCTTGGTTGAGCGGGGAGGAAGTATAACTGACTGTTAATTCTCTTCAATGCCCCCTTGGCTTTGCCCTCGGTTAAGGATATGTCTGTATGGATAGTTAGCATTCCATATTAAAGACGACTGTATTGGCGGGATATGCCTCCTCACCAATGGAGCATAACTTTGAATAGTGATACCTTCTCCTATTCGTACACCTATTCCTCTAGTTAGCGAGTCATGCATTACAGTAAGTTAGTAGTAGCCGGTCGTCGAGTGGACGCAGCGGAGAAACGAAATAAAAAAGAACAGAAAAGAAAAAAAAGAAAAACATCCCAAGACAAAACAGGCATAGCCTGGTCCAACCACCGGGACTGTGTCCGGCAATAAGAAGAGAATAATAAATAATTCTGCAGATGCAGAGTCACAACCAGCATGCGGCCTGCAGCCAAACAAAAAAGCCATCTTTTCTTCCAACAACCCCGAACCCCCCCTGCGGTTGGTTGCTAAGTCGTATATAAAGGATAGCCGCATCCCCCTGCTACCACATACCACAATCTGGACCCCCGCGTCTTGAACACGACAGCGACTGCAACTACCATCGGAAAGATCTCTTTTTGAGACGGAGTACGGAGTATAGATGATGAACTCGATTATCGCCCTCCATTCCTCCTCTTCGCATTTCAACTAGCAACTCGTGGCATTTGTGCCAGCAGCACGCTCGTGTACAGAACGAGGGGGTGTCAACTTGAAACAGCACTTGAAGATCCTCCGCATTCTCAATCCCGCCCACCCGTCACTGTAAGTCAACCGCTGAACTTGAACCGACCATGCATAAAAAAGCAGCTTGGGGTGTATTTGAAGACTAGTCGTTTATGAAACCAATCTAAAACCAGCAAATGCGTAGCTTGAGAAGAGTGATCAACGATCAAACCCATTCCCGCCCCCTGCAAAGATCCGATCAACTAAGAATCTGACACAACGACACACGCGATCTGCGGTGTGCCGATCCCAATCGCCAGTACTCCGTAATCCGCAGTCATGAAGCCCACCAGCACCACCAGCACGTCAAGTTTATTCCAACGTCTGCTCGCCCTCTTCATCACCTCGCTGCTCTTCTGGACTCAGACTGTATCGTCCTCTCCGATACAACAACAGTGGTGTAAGAAGCCTAACCCCGTTATACATCTATACCCGCCTTATACTATTTACTACTTTATACCCCACACTCATTACAATTCACTCAACACTTCCCCCCATTCCTCTAATCCCCCCAAAAAAGATTCTCCTAACTCCAAAAATCCCAATACAGGGCCTCCCCCATCCCCACGCAGCTGCGGCAGCACCCACTACTGCCAAGCAGACAGGCCGCGCCCACGACCGGGCTGCTTGGACAGATCAGTCGGCTATAGCCTGTGCAAGGTCTACTATCCGGAACCAAACCATCGTCTGATCCCATTTTGTAGGGATTGTGTTGATTCGAACTGTTTGGCGGAGGGGTGTGATAAGGCATTTGGATAGATGGAATTTTGTCTATAGGGCTGTTGTTGTTGTTGATGGAAGGATGGGGCAAGTGGGAGGGAATGAGTAGTAGGTGGTGGATGAGGACATATAGTGCTCTATCCTACTATGATGTTTGTTATATTAGATATACCCAAGTATATGCATTGTGTTTCAAGTAGCTCATTTCGCTCCCTAACTATGAATCTGTTGTTGGGTTATATCGAACAATGGGAGGGTAGAGAGCCCTTGGGGTAATGTAGCGTCAATGAAGAATACACAAGGTGGGGACTAAAAGGGATATATGTATATAAAAATAATGAAATAATGCTAAGAAAGTATGAAGGATACTTAAAAGAGATGAAGGTATATCAGAACGACTAATCAATCCAGAGAACCAAAGAAGATAACACAGTGGAAAATGGGACAAAAGAATCAAGAAGCAATGTATTGTATAGAGATGTTAAAACTGGCCTCGCAAGGAAAGTGCGGAGAATGTCCGAAGAACAAAAAAAAACCAAATTACCACCATTATAACAATGAATAAATAAACCATCAAAAAAAGCTTTGATTCAACTATCAAATCAAGTCAGAAGAAAATAGTTTAGTCCGTCAACCAAAAGTGAAAGAAAAGAAGGAAAAAAAGCGCTAGCAAAATAACAAAAGATGTCCCGTCCCTTTCTATAACATACATATAGACAAACAACCAAATGAAAATAAGATTAAGCTATCCATCTCGCGCCGTTCCTGTATCACGCCAAATAAACCTTCCTCGTATCCAAATCCGTTATACACGGACAGGCACAGGCCGGTTCAAATTAGTGTACCATAAGCTATGATATCACCGTGCCCCCATACGACTCCTCCCAGACCCGCCTGCAGTGATACCAGCGGCCTGATGCATCGAGTTGAGCGGGGTAGACCGTTGTCGAGCGGCTGCTGACGAAGGTCCGAGAAGCTCTTGACTCGAAGTTGGTAGTTGTGGCGAGGGTTCTCGTCTGGGCGGAGCCCCAAAAAGGCCAAGACGAGATGAGGCGGGAGGGGACGATTGAGGATTATTATTAGTAGTATTAAGGTTATCCCTAGCAGTGGAGCTTGGTTGAACGACCCCTTCGGATGATGGGTGAGCGGGGGAGCGCGGGCCTGAGATATTTCTCGACTGTGGCCGCCGTGGATTGCTGGGCTTCCGAACATCTAGTGGGGAAGATGTGAGGGATCGGTATCCCGAGTTCCGTTCCGGCTCGTCTGCTTCGGGATGCCGATTGAATTGAAATGGAGAGTCGTTGCTTGCATTGGATATTCTTTTGTGTAATTGCGTATTTGGATCCTGCTCAGCGACCTGTGGGGTATTTGCGGCTGACGAATTAGGTGCGGACGGGTGCTCTGGGATCGTCGATGCGGATCCGTTAGGGCCGTTGAGATCTACTATCCGTTGTTGAGCAGCTGGAGTGGCATATAGACTCTCGGTCCTTTGTTGCTCATTCAACCGGGCTTGGTGAAGCTGTTGCAAGTACTGCTCATGGCTCGAATGTTGTGGGTTTGCCCACGGGGTATGTTCCAGAAATTCTTCGGCTGCGCCGGGGCGTGGCATTGTCGACGGTGTCGCCGTAAAAGTACTCCGTGGGAGGGACGGCCGGGGGAAACTGGGCGCGTTCATTGAACGGGAAGAACCAATCTGCGCAAAGTTTAGCATATCTCTACATTTATACCACTAAAAATGTATCAGAGACATACCCCCATCTTCATCAAATCTTCATCCGCCTCATTCTGACGGGCGGGCTCTAATGTAGGAGCAGCTGGGAAGCCAACGTATTTGGCCACACCGGAGAGAACGGACACTTCTTTATTATACGCGGTTTGTTGGGAAATTTGTTGTGAGCGGCGGATTGGGAAGGGAATGGAGAAATCGGGGCTAGCCTCGGTATTTTGGAACCTGTCTTGCTGGATTCGGTAGTGAAGGCTCGAAGCCTCGTCCAGGTATTTCTCACGGACATCTCGGGCCTTTTGGAAGTAAGTGCTGTTTGTCTGGCAGCGCTCGGCCTGGCTTTTATTGAGTAACGACGATAGCTTGTATCTGAAAAGGGTCTCCTCGTATCTGATCTTATCATCTCGATAATTCTCGATGATACTGAGCTGACGTAGGTACTCGGGATGGGTAGTGTTTTCTTCGTTGAGCTGCGCCAGCTCGTTATTGAGGTTCGCTATACGTTCATCGTATATCCTATATAGCACGAGGAGTCAGGGACAATATCCACAAAAGGGAGTGGGATTGGACCTTACCTGTCGCGTAACGTCGCAAACTGTTTTTCGAGGGAAACAAGTAATTCCATGGCCGTGGACTTTTTCATGACTATTGCCTTTGTCAGCAGCAACATCCAGCATATAATTGGGGAAGGTAGCAAACTTACACTCTTCTTCCGCCTTGGAAACAACCTCTGTGTCCTCAGCTTCATCCACAGCCTCAGCTGGCTCTTCCTCTTCTGCGGCTTGTTCATCAGCCAAGCCATTGGTGTCTTGGTCAACACCTCCGGACGGAGGAACGCTTTCGCGTTCAGTGTCATCATTGACCTGCTTGACGCTCTTGCCCTTTCTCTTGCCCTTCTTGCCTCTCTTGCTTTTCGGTACTGAAGCTCGGGCATCGAGGCTCTGGGTTTCGTCTGCGGGAGTCTCATCAAGGGACGTTTCGTTGTTCTTTTGGGGTGTTTCGCCGCTTGGGAGGGTTGAAGACAACTCTGGCAATGATTTGGAAGCTGCTCCGTCAATGGTAACGGAGCCACGACGTTTGCGTAGAGGCTCTTCTTCGCTTGGCTCAGCACCAGCGTCTTCCTCCAAATCGAGACGCTTCCGCTTTTTGCTAATCGCCTCTAAAGAGGCGCTCAACAGTTCGGGCCCGTCAGCAGTAGCGACATCAGCAGCAGCTGGCACGCCGTTGCTGCTTGCTTGCCGCTGTGGTTTGCTAGGAGAAGTTTCTGTTTCGTCACCTTCATCATCGTTCAACTCGTCATATGTTGTTGACTGTGCTAGTTTGCTGGGGCTCGCTTCGAACGTGCCCACATTCAGCACAATGTTGGCGCGACTTCGTGGGTGGTTCGGAGATTCCTCGATGCGTTCTGTTTCAGCTTCTGAGTCAATTTCACTAGCAAGCTTCTCAAGCTTGGGCGATTCAACACCCAACTGGTCGTTGTCCAAGTCGTCATCGAGTTCGCTTAGGCTGCTGGACCGGGCGTCGTCCGCCAGCGAATCCTCGACGTCGCGACCATTGGCGCCGCCCTTAGAGACAGACGCCAGTTGGGATTGTGGAGTAACCGACTCCGCCGGCTCTGTGAGCTCCATCTAGATTCTCAGAAGTGTCCTGTTCGCTGATTGGAGTATGGAGAGAAGGATGGTGAAGCTAAGGAGGTCGAATTGGGGGTTTCAGTGGACGGTCAGGGTGGAAGGGTGATTGCAAGGATTTTTTGAAAGCTGCGAAATACCCAAAAATTCTAGTCAGCAGTGATTTCACAAGAGAAGACATCATACGAAAACGGAACCCTTTGATAAGCACATGGGTATTGTAAAGGGGGTCTGACGGGTAGCTATTGGGCTGGAAAGGGTTTTTGGCCGGGCAAATCGAAGCGACCCCAGCTCTGAAGCGAGCAATGAGAGCAGCAGCCAGAACAGCCATTCCAGACATCGCAAGGATAATCCAGTAAGCCGTAGCAAGCTCAAGCTGTCTCTCACTCACTTCAACATGTAAGAAATGCCCGCTTGAACGGGAGATGGTCTGACGTACCTTTTCGGTTATGCGCTCGAAGCGCAGCTATCGTGTTGCACCACCGGCTCGCGGTCGACAGTTGTAGCAGGACTCGACGGCTGGACAGGCACAGGAAGGTGGAAGAGGGCAGGATAATGTAGTAGATCGTCTTCTTCAACGATGTGAGAGGTAGATAAGGGATGAGTGATGCTAGGAAGAGGATGGCAGTTCTGTTCGCAAAGACTGGGGAGATAGGTGCGTGGGTGAGTGGGAGCGGGAAGAACTGCACGGTGGGGACAGAGGGCAGAGTTCAAGTAGCGAGGAAAGCTGGTAGAGAGCTAGATAGCAGGATATGAGATTGTGAAAGCAGAGAGAAGAGTAGATAGAGGGTGAATGGATGGCGGATGAGGTTGCAGAGCGGAGGAGACTTGAGTGCGAGGAGGAGACTCTGAGAGAGAGCGGGTTTGGGAATTGGTGGTGTATTGGCGGCGTATCGATGATGATTTGTTTCCTCGCCCACAGCGCAAAGCTGTGTCGGTTACCGTATTTTACAGCCGGCATTCACACGGGGGGTGGTTTGGCCGTATTATGCCCGCACTCCGCGGCGTGAGGAACGGGTATTGTTACCGCGCCTGACCAGCGTTACAATACGCAGCAAGTGACCTTTTTCTGTCATCTGCCCGAGTGCAAACTGCGCAAACATGCCGATCCAGCGATAAGAGTCCCCTTCTGCTGACAAACACCCTTTGTCGCGTTGTCTGCGGCCAATCACAGCGGTTTAATTTACTGACCGCCTTTGCCAAGCCCGGATTATCTTTGGCGCCGTGGATGCCGGAATGGTGGTTTTCTGCCGCCTTGGGCGGTCTGGAATCCCCGGCCACGTGATGCATAATGCCGGCCCGAATCGGCTGGGCCAAGACCAAACCTTCCAAGGTTCCTCTGGATGGACTCGAGCATTAACTACAAAGTACATTTTTTGAACTAGCAATTGCCCATGATGCCCTAGTCATAGCCCTTTTGCAGCAGCAGCAGCTGTAAAGAATGAGTTGGCGTTTTGTCCTCTATATGCCATTGTTGCTGTACGATGCGCGCATTTTTCAAAGTCTGCAACTGCAGCCTGATGTCATAGTATTCTTGTATTGAGTTATTGCGGACAGCGACTTTGCACAGCAAGGCGATCTCCCGCATATAACATACTCTCTTTAGCAAACGTTATTTACTTACACCCAAGGGGTGGAGGGTTGCACGACCTATTGACGTCTCCTGGGCTAGGAGCAGATTGTCTGCAGAGGGCTCAGGGGTCGGAACTTTTGATGCAACACGCTGGAATCATCTCCTTCAGTTTGTTATTCAACACGTACACACACACTAGCACGCGTCGGCGCGTGCTATGTCAGAGAATCTATTCAGAACTCCCTATTGATACCACTAGCCTACTCGTCATCTTCTGGTTCGTGGCAATTTGGCGATTGCTTTCAAGTTCGCACATTTGGCTGCGTCTCAATGGTCTGGAACGTTCGGGACACGTTCTGCCCTCTTCTACTGCGCGTGGACGCGTGCTACGCTCAGTGAATCTAGTCGAGCTTGCCTTGATAGGTACTAGCCTGCCTTCCTTCTCTGGTTCGTGGCAATTTGGCGATTCGTTCCGAGTTCAGTAGATTTGGCGGCATATCATTGGTCAAAACTTTTTGAACTGCAATCTGCCTTTCTTTTTCAGTGCGACGCTATTTTAGAAGGACGCGTCGAGGGTGCTTTCATAGTCACGCTTTACTCTAGCATACTGCGTATACGGGATTTTCTAATGTCAAGCTGCTATATATGAGTTGTTCTCAACCTATCTACCATACCCGCAATTATAGCCAATTTTACGTTTAATCAACATAGATACTACACATATCAATTTTTGTTACTTTATTCACTTCACTATCACCACTTGTTACCAGCCCCTTTGTCCCTGCCAAGCCATAGATAAGGTTTGATATCACGTGGTCTACCAAAGTGGCTAGTCAACTTTAGGACTAATTCATGCCAAGAAAAAGCTTCATAAAAAAAGTTGAAACCTGTAACGGAATTGCAAGAGTGCCCGCAACATATCCGCCAACAGATCAGTTCTCATCAATTCAAACACATCACACACCCCTGTAAAAACAATGGGTAAGAAGCAAAAGACATCGAAGACTGAGGCTGTTCCTGTAGAGGGTAATGCCTCCAGTGCACCAGTCAACAATGAACCAACTGCGGCTCCGTCGCTGCCATTTTTGGGCGGAGGGAGCGCTACGGCCATTGACCCGACGCTTGCTTCATTGTTCGAGAGTAGCGTGAGTGTTTTGCTCTTATCGCGCCACCTGCTTTATACCGTTTCTTTTTCTTGGATGAATGAATTGGTTGTGTTGTCTTTCTATATGTTTCAGCTAACGTGTTTGTCTCCTATATTCTAGGCCGGACCTGTGAAAGCTCCGCAGTTTACTACTCTACCAGAAACCACTGACGCGAAAACCAAGGGAAAGAAGAGTGGGAAGGAGTCAAGACGTGAGCAGGATCCCAATGAGCCAGCCTCATCCGATGAGGACAAGCAAGCAGCGGAGGAAAGCGATGAAGAAATGCAGGATGCGGAGGACGAAGTAGCGGACGTAGATGGCGCAGTTTCAGCTCATGAGCACGGGCGGAAACGGAAACGGGGTGGTGCGGAAGAGTTGGAAGAATCTTATATGCGCCGCATTGCGAAGGAAGGAGCCAAAGAAGAGGAAAAACGGCGGAGCGAGAAAGCAAAGCGGCGGAAGGTTAAGGAGATGGATGAGGAAGAGAGTGGCTCGTCAGACTCCGAAAAGGACGAGGATGGCGCTTCTGAAGATAGCGAAGATGAAGACGACGTCAACTCCCCTCCCCCCGTTCACGAATCCCTTACAAACGACCCCGACGCAGCGCTGCTAGACAAATCTGCCCGCACCGTTTTCCTTAGCAACGTATCCAACGACGCCATAAAATCGAAGTCGGCAAAGAAAACCCTCCTCAAACATCTTTCATCTTTTCTCCCTTCCCTCCCCGAGTCCGCTACATCCCATAAAATTGAATCTATCCGCTTCCGCTCCACCGCCTTCTCCTCTACCGCTGTACCCAAACGGGCTGCATACGCCAAACGCGAACTCATGGACTCTACCACTCGCAGCACAAACGCCTATGTAGTCTACACTACCACCACAGCTGCGCGCCGGGCTCCGCAGGTTTTGAATGGCACTGTCGTCCTCGACAGGCATCTACGTGTTGACAGCGTTGCCCACCCCTCCCCAATCGACTACAAGCGCTGCGTCTTCGTGGGAAATCTAGGTTTCGTCGACGAAGAAACCCCCGCCGACGAGGAGGAGGCGGAAAAGCGCAAGAAGAAGAACAAGCCACCCGCAGATGTCGAAGAGGGCCTCTGGCGTACCTTCAACGAGCACACGCGCTCTAGCATTGCCAAACCCCCCAAACCCTCCAAGTCTTCGAAGGAACCATCCAGCACTGATGATATTTCCAATTTAGATGTTGGCCCCGTCGAATCCGTCCGCGTCATCCGCGACCCCGCTACGCGCATTAGCAAGGGAATTGCCTATGTACAATTCTATGACGAGAACGCGGTCGAGGCTGCGTTGTTGCTAGATGACCAAAAGTTCCCGCCAATGCTCCCGCGCAAGCTTCGCGTTACGCGTGCTAAGCGGGTTATGAAGAAAGCTAGCAATAACAGTAGTAATACCAAGAATGCCAACAAGACAGCGCTAGGGGCGCGGAGAGGCGGGGATAAGCTGGCTAGCTTCCAGGGGCGTGCGACGGGATTGCTGGGCAAGGGTGGTGCGTGGAAAATACAGAATTCCAAATCGTCAAAGAAGGATGAGGGCGGGGCAGCGGGAGCTGGATCAAAACCATTTATATTTGAGGGACATCGCGCGACGGCGGAAAAGGGGCCTGGGTTTAAGGTTAAGACTAAGAGTCGTGGGGCCAAGGCGAAGGGTGGGAAGCCGAAGACGAGGAGTACCAGGCGCGCTGCGACGTTTAGGGCTGGCGGGGAGAAGAAAGGGGGAAAGGGGAAATAAAGCGAGTGCCACAGGGGGTGGGTGGGTGATTGATTGATTGATACAGATACAGTGATATCCGGGTGTGTATCTGATCTGTGATGCATGGGGTAGTGTTTAGTTTAAATCTTGAGATATACATTGCATGCTATGGACAGGTTATCAAAATTAAGGAGAAAGGGACGGGTCTATTTCCGTCGTGATTGCTATTTTTCGTATATCAAACCGTCCAACTACTCCGTAAGAATTCTCCAACACATCCATTCTTCAGAATAAACTTGGCTCCCACCGCCACCCGCCGTCAATCCCGCCCCGTCAATCTTCACGCCCCGCTCTAACCAACGACAAGCACCACCACCCTTCTGTCCCCCATGTCTCCAACATCTCTTCGGTCCCTTTCCGTCACCGATAGACCATCGCTGCCAACCTCTATCGCCCACTATGATAGAAACGCAACGACCTACCCCAATATTACCACATTAACCAACAACGTCCATCTGCCTCTCCACGTACCTAACAACCTTTTAAGTAATCTGCGGCACAGAAATCACACCGCTAACGTCCATCTACCCTCACGCATGTCATGAATATACATATGCACCCCTACACGGTGTATGCACGTTCGTTGTGAATATGACCCCGAGATACTACAAGAATTGCGTTTAATTGGCTACCTGGGATCCCCGTACCTGCATACAATCAGCCAGTAGTATCTGCATGCACAATTACGCGTTCGTGCATACCCGTTTGTGGGTATAAGTACATGTACACATATGCATCCGTCCGCGTCTTGCGAGTCGGTCAGTCGGAAGACGAGCTTGCTTGCAAACAAAATTCAGTTAAAAAAAAAAAAAAAAAAAAAAAAAAAGACCAAGTGAGCTCTTTGCTATAGCGTAATACAAGTATGCATTCCCGTGGAAAATGGGATACGATGTCAGCGAAATTGTGTCGTTGGTGGCTTGGTGGTGAATGGTGAGGTCGGGACCGTTGATAACGTGGGACACGGGATGTTTTCGAGTTAGTAAAACAGCGACTGGGAAAGGAATTTCTTATTAACTACGCCGCGTTTTATAAGGGAAATATCTTTCTTTCTACCGTACGGAGTACGCAGAGTTGGACGAGATAGTGACGTGTTATTGCGCTTATTGCTTGTCGCGCGACTATGCAACAGGGAGATTGTGATGAGCATGGGGGGTCGCGGGTGATATTAAACTCCCGAGAGCAAGCAAATGAATCGATCTGAAAGCAAGAAGGGCAATGAGGGATGGTGGACTATGGGAGGTGGAAGAGCAATATGTATATTGAGAGGACACGTAAGCGATTTGGAGACGAGGAGCAAGAAGGACTAGAAAAGCTATGATATAATGTGTGTATTTATTGATTGTTGCTGGTGGTAATACAATGTCGTTCGTACATTCTTCCATTCGACATGATGGCTGTTGTTGTCCTCAACCCTCAAAGCGTGACACGTTCCTCTCCACATATCAACTCCACCCTTCCCGCCCACGAGGGCCACGACCCGCCCACAAGGTCCAGTTTTATTCCCGAACACCCCATGGCGATCATGATCAGAACTAGAAGATATGATGTGCGTATCCTGCTAGTCCCGTTTGAAATTTTGTTTAAAGAGAGATAGAAGAAAAGGGTGATGAAAAAAATTGAAGTAAATATATACTAAGCAAGATATTAAATGGACTCGCCTATTGCGACTAGAAATCTCGGGGTATTTTGATGGTGAGAGTAACATGATACGGTAAAAAGAGTAATCGCCGCCGGCATGACGTATAAAGTAAGAATGCCGATCAATCAAATGATCAGTGAACGAATAGACAGCTTCAAACATAAGACTTCTTCAAGATCGTTGGGATAAAACGTAAGGGTGGGTAATATGGACGTATCCAGAGTCTACAGGAAAGCCATCAAGGCCAGAACGGCGGACAGCATGGAGCCGGGGACCGCGAGAGACATGGCTCCGTTGGGGTCGGGAGCGGTGGTTGGGTCGCTGGTGGAGGAAGGAGTGCTGGTGCGCTCACTGGTGGAGGAGGCGGTCTGGCTTGTAGTAGTAGACTCAGTCGTTGAGGCGCTGGTGGTGGCGCTGGTAGTAGCAGAAGCGGTGGTTTCGGTGGCTTTGTCGCTGGCAGTGGAGGAGGAAGAGGCAGTCTCGGTGGGGAGCCCAGTAGCGGTACCGGTGGTTCCCTCGACGGAGAACATGGGCGTGAAGTTCATGTTTGTCGGGTCGTTATTGTCGATGATCTGGATGTTGTAGTCGCTGCCAGGACCAAGGTCTGCTGGCGGAGTAAAAGCATAGGAGCCAGAGTTTGGGATTTTGTCTGCGAAATGTTATTGTCAGCTATGTCTTCAACTGATGGGCCTAAACATCGTACTTTGTAGTCGTGCGCGATGTAAACAATGCCTTTGCGCACGAAGAAAACAGAGCCATGGATCATGCGACAAGACGCGACTTGCAAGCTGGATAGAAGGGAACATACCGGCAATGATTATACCATCCTGGGGAGTGGTATTCTGACCCTTTTGAAGCTTCAGGGTGACGGTGCCTTCAGTGGTGGGCTCCCAAGAGAGTTGAGTAGGTTTGCCGGCAGCGAAATGGTAGCCATCCTTGGGGATATTGAAGGCATTGTCGCGTCCACTCTGGGCAGCAGCAAATGCAGCGAAGGCGCTAACTGCAAGATAGAGAATTGAGCGCATGGCGAATGTATTACTGTCTATTACGATGGACTAGAAGGGGGAAAAGCCTGTTCAACGAGGGAGGAGAAGCGAAGCGAATATAATACACGTGAGCAAGGCCTGGTGAAAGAGAGTGAATAGAGAGAGAGGATGTGAAGACAGCGCACAACGAAGGAATATTGCTCTGTGGATAGAAGGAAAGAAGAGGAGAAGAGGAGAAGGAGGAGGAGAACAGGGAGAAGGGGAGAAGGGGAGAATTAAAGGAGATTGCAGCGGGTGACTAAGGCCCGCCAGGCCACGGGCGACGAAAAAACTAAGACAGCCATGGCTCATGGCTCATGGCTCATGGGAAAGGGCAGTCTAAGCCAGTCTTTGATGGCTGAGGTTAGTCTGCTGCATTATAGACGTTATTCCCCCACATAAACCGGTGTGTCATCCAATCTGCCCTCTATATGCAGGGCCATGTGATTCTAGCGGGGATTGTGGGTGATGGTGCTAGTCCCTGTTGGGCCTAGTGGGGGCCTCGGCACGGCGACACCAATCCATAGATGTTACCCGAGCACCGTGCGGCCAATCAGCGGCTGCAGCGGCGACAGGCATGAGATTGACTTTTTGCCCCCGGAATGACTTCAGCCCGTTCTGGACAGCATTATTATTATTATTATTATTACTATTATTATTTTAATTTATCATGTTTATTCTTAGAATTCATATATCAGTCCAATGGCGACAGTGTCACTGCTGTGTCACATTATCGATGATAGCCGCTGCCTCTGGTTACTCATATGAACCAAATGTCCCTGGCCACCATGTCTCACCGCAGGGTCTCGCACTTCTCTCCACCATCTTCACTCGATGACCTGTATGACTGACATCCTATCTTTATAGGAGCTGTCTATATGCAGATTGCACTTCCTTATTGTGATGCCATGATCGCCTGCTTCTCTATTCATCTGTCAGCCGTTGTAGCTGTCATCATGCAAAAGACAGCTGGCTGCTCAACGAAGGAGGAACACGCACGGAAGTTTTCTCCAGACCTGGCTTTTGGACTATCAAGCTTAATTAAGCTCGTCATCTCGCTAGTCGTTGATCCTTGGTTGACAGTCGCAATTTACCCAATCATCAGCAACTATTCGCGAGTCTGCTAATTTAGTATGTCTCTAGCACATCATTCTCGTTTTCCCTTTGTCCATGGCCCCCAGTTGGCCCACACGCCATTCTCGCGCTATTGGAAATGACGTCACGTGATGTCCCTTCGCTTACCTCGTCTATTACGGAAATACTATATTCCTTTACACGCCACAGACGCAGGCGCCGGTTCCCGCCAAACCTTGGAATAACCCCTCCAACCAACAAACCCAACTTTAACTGGACAGCCTGCGCTGCGTACTGATTCCATGGGTGAATTATCCACGGTTGCGTGCGGAGATGGAACACCAATAATGCATAATCACTGTAGTCAGGTCCTGAAGTTACCCCTTTCCTGATTTAAGCTTTCGTCGTTGGGCTACTATTTATTCCAGAATCCAGACGTTCCCACATCATCGGGTTCCACAAAGCCCTGAAGAAAAGTTTGCTCCTTCTATCCCTCTTATCCTCAAGCTTACCGGTCCGATCAATTTTGAATCCCCCTGGCCTACGCGCCCTTGGCACTCTGCATAACGCATGCTCTTCTGTGTGAATAGGCAGGCGCAAATATGCATGCTGCAATTGCTGACGGTGATTGAAGATCCCTCCTTACTTCCAAAATGGACTTTAATGGAGATTCCAACAGCCGCTATCAAGCGCTCTCGTCATTGGTTTTCGGGGATTTCCCGATATAAAAGCGGAGTTGTTGGATAGGCACAGCCGCTGCCTGGCGCGTCATCCGCTGGAATTATGATGCCGCTAACCGCAACCCGAAGGCCGATGCGGGTTCCTGTTGGAACCTACGCCGCCACTTTGCTTCTTCTGATTGCCGTTATATATGAAACCCCCCCCCCCCCCCCTTCTTCTTTTTCTTTTTTACCTAACTGCCGGTGGCACGGTTGTCTTGCAGGTACACCCTTAGATCACACCCCAGGTTCATCTTTTTTTGATCTTCTTCCCAACATGTTCCGACGATAAAACCGTCCAACTGGCCATTGGGGGGCCGAACAGCCATGAACTAGGGACGAATTTTGCCCGTCATCCCCTCCCCCTTTTTGTGTTAGTGAGAAAGAGCTAAGAGAGGCCCTTTTTCAAAAACTGCTTTCTCTCTCGTTTATTAATAATTGTCATTCAATATCGGAACCCTGCCTCTTTTTTTCGTCAAAATGGTGAAGCATATTATACTCCCCGTTTCCATCCTGGACGAGTTAATCCAACTCAAGACAGAATTCGACAAACAACTAAACGACATCGACTATGCGTCAGAGCCCTCCTATCTCGAGCTCTCCGACTCATGTAAAGAGTACATGGTCTCGTTGCAAAAGTATATGTTCCGCTCCATAGACCAGAAAGGGGTGGAGTTGCGCAGGCACTATCAACGACAGACGGCCTTTCAGGAAGCGGGGGATAAGCAGCAGTATGCCGAAATGGATGCCGAGTTGGAGTTGCTCAGGAAGGAGAATGACCAAGTTCTAAAGTTTATATGTAAGTGACCGACTGTGTATGGGACCCGCCGAGAGGGAGTCCTGTTTACTGACAAGATATACCAGCCGACGAGACGACGAGAGCGGGGAAACTCCTTATGGCTGTGGGGATATCCATTCTGCGTATCCAGGAAAAGGCGGAGAACCCCGATGAGATGCAGAGACTGATTGCGGACGAAGTAACTGCGTCGAAGGAGGAATTGGGGAGACTTAGGTATGCCACCTATCTACCTCTGCAGTTGAACTTGAACGGTCTTTCCCCCCTGTTCGTTCTTTGATACGACTTCATTGTAGTGGTTTCACCCAGCGTGACAAGACACGGTAGACGTAGACTAACATAGTAACCAAACAAGGGAATATAAATCCGAACTGGAGGAGAGGCAGGCCTCACTTAAGCATTGACACCAGTGCTTACCTACCTCTGAAAACTTTTTGGATCTTCGGATCATATTAGCGACAACAAACCATGAGCATGAGCTCCGCACGATCGTGTTATTTCACCACTACTCAGGGTATTTGTCAAGACACCCTCAATGAAAGAATTTTTCGAGAATCGAGCGTTTCTAGTGTCTCAATCATCAGGTCTTGTTAGTTTGGACGTCAAAGAGATGGTTGGTGTGAGCAAGTACTCTCGCCACGAAACACCTGCCATCCGTACAGTTATGATCAGTCATATGCTTGGAATACTCGCCTCGGTTAGCTTCGCAATGGCTCTTATTCGTGTCCTTCCTTGGATATTGTCCAACATAGTTGGACGTATTCAAAGACGGAAAGTTTTAGAGTTTAAGATGCAGATGAAAGCACATGCGATGGATTTTTGTCCCACCAGCTCGTTCTCCATTATCGGCTGACCTCCTGCGGATGAATCAACCTCGTTGCGTCTGATATCGTTTCATCTCACCTCATATCGAACTATCCTGATGAGGCTGCCAACGCATATTCTGCTAGTACCCACTTCATTTTCTTTGAATTTCTCTCAATGTTGGTTTCCTGGTTTTGAACACAATGAATATGCATCTTCGCTACCAAATATAGATTATGTTGGTTTGGCGTCTTATGTCCACATCGTTTTTTCTTCATTGCCCTGCCAAGCCTTCTCCGGCCTGCCACCACCAACGAGTGCCTCAGAAGTAAGAGACATTGTGTCTCCCTTTTTATCGCGAATATATGGTTGATTTCAACACGGAGGAGTGGCACGTTTGGCATTTCTTTTTACTCGAACTGTTCTTTGATGTAATGACATCTCAATATGAATAATGGTGAAAATGCAGGGTTCGAAATGACCAGCATATATATACATTCCCATATATATGCATTCTGCCATGTCTCTGTTTTTCCCTTCTAAAGCTCTGTGCTAATTCGCAAAGAAGTCGAAGCAGCCAAAGGGAATTTTTTTCCAGATCACAAAACGGGGTTTACCTACCCTTAACTTGTGTTGCAGCGAGTTCTATTATACTGCTGTTTCGTATCACTTTTTTTCTTTTTCTTCTTTTTCACTGCCCAGAAACGACTCTCTCTTCACTTATTACTACCTGTTCCCGTCAACATGGATTTGAATCATATTTTCGAAGAAGAGACTTCTGCGGAATGGGCTACATTTTTGTACTTCCGGGACGACAATAAGGATGGGCTGACGAAATCTGAATGGGATACTTATTACGCGATGATTGAACGACAATTGAAGGAAAGATGGCACAACTTTTTAGTAAGAGGTCATCGGATAAACAGCGCGAAGAACTGCCTGGCTTTCCATATAGAGTCGCACAAAAAATACAGAAAATCAGGCGAAGAAGAGATTGCCAAGGAGTTTTTGAAGCTTCCCGAAATGGAGACTTCCCGGACTACTAGTAAGTGAGGACACTGAAGCAATCATCCTTGAACTTTTCTTGGGGTTAATGGTGTTGATCTCCTAGCCGACGAAATCAAATTAAAATTAAAAGATTTTGACAAGTTGATACTGGAACTTACGGAGTTCAAGGAAAAGTCCAGACCGCATGATTGGATTTTAGTAAAAATAACATGGGCCGGCAGGGCAGACACGCAAAGGTACGTGAATTTTCTTGAATTCGACTTTTTGTTCCGTATAGCTATATCAAAAATCAGAAGATTGAATAAAGTACTAACTGCTTGATCAGCTCCTGTGTTGCGGGAACCAAATATCGCCTCGTGACATTCCAGAAAGACTTTGGTCTTTCTAATGACAGACTTGTGGAATTGCGAAGGCAGGAGGAAACCTCTTCAGAGACTACACAATGATGAGTGTTTTTGGCACATAGCTTTTCTACTGCCTTTCAAATTCCTTCGCGAAATCCGACACCTATTCAAGCCGTGTCAAGTACCTAGGTAAAATTGCAAGTCTTACAAAAGAACGGTAAACTCTGCTTATTTGGACTACTACGCTCATTTCGGCTTTCATTGTTCAGCAAGTGATGTATTGAATGCACGGTCTTTATCTCACTATTTCAATTCTTTCCGCTCTACTTTACTCTAAATGTTAAAGTCATAAAAAAAAAAATAGTAATCTTGCTAACACGAATTACGCAATTGAGTTTCTTTATACTTTTTTCTCCTAAACTTTACTTCTATAGCGCGATAAAATATATATGCGTGAATTGATTGCTGATATAGTGATATAATTCTAAATCTTTAAGCTAAGAAAAATTTGCTAAGTCGCGCTGATGAGCATGTAAGAAGATATTTTTTAATTACATATTGATTATCATACCTGTTCTATGCTCATTAACACGCAAGAGACAAAAAAAGAGGGAAAAAAAAAATCAACTTGAAAATAATAGCAAAAAGGTCAGTACTACTTTTGAATTTGAAAGCATTTAGAGTCATCATTAAAGAGAGAGACACGAAGCGAGAAAATAATACGCTGCTAGAAGTTACTGACACTGTACGTGTACAGTACATGAAGAAACAGCTGTGTCAAACAATAATTCAAGGTTAGCAGAAAGTATTCAAAGTATTTTGAAAAAGAAGGAAGATTGAGCTACAGAGAATAATTCCGTCTTCATCTGCTCTGAAATGTCATATGATCCGAGCACACTGAGGAGCGGGACATATATTTCTCCGGACCCGAGCTCATGCCAAATCAATCAATGTTTGACTTCATTACTAGTAATCATAACAACACCTTAACGATTCCCTTTTGGCCGTGTGGTTTTTCTTTTTACGTTTCATAAAACATACAGTCCTAGTACTCACCAGGGCTTGGGGGGGGAGGGGGCGGGCTGCAATGCCGACCCCGCCCCTTATGAGCCGTAGGGGTTCGAAAGTACGGGTCTGTTGGTTTTTGTTTTCAACTTCGATGCGCGGCGGAAAGTCAAAACTGGATCTAGGAACATCCATTTTTCCTTTTCTTTAGCAATGTCTACCTTTGCTCTATGCTTTTCTACTTCGCTTTGTATTTTGACTTATAGTTGATGCTGAGATCAATGGGCAGTGGCAGCCTTTATTGCCGATCTTCAATTATGAGGTTTGTTTCAGAGATTTTACAGACTGACTATCAACGAGGTTATAGCTCTTTCTCTTCAACCAGTAGCCGACAAGAAAGAAAGTTGAATTGTTGGAAATGTGTAACATTTTTTACACACATCTATCTAATCTTGGCTTCCACTTTCGCCAATCTTCTTCTACAACGATCTCAACGATCTTTTTTTTCCTTTCATTGAGCTAACGTCTATGAAAAGTAGAGTGGGCATATGCGGCCTTGCCTCCGTTTTCTTTGAGACGTCTTGCTATGAAACAATCTTACAATGATAGTGAACTGGATTGGAGAGGCAAACGAAGTTTGTTCGGAGCCTGTTTCACGAATTCATCCATTTCTATTGTCACCTTCGACCCTGTTGGAATTCCGAGCTGTTAGTGACCAACATGCACTCGATAGTGGACCTGATTATCACGAAACGACTGTGCTTTCACACTATAGAGTAGGAGCTTTCCTAGTTTCTGTTGGCAATTCTTCTTAGTGAACACGCTGCTTTCACTTCGTGTCATTCCTTGAAACGCATTTCGTAGGAGGAAAATTCCAAAGAGGCAGACATCTTGAGGTGATCTTCCCGCTTCTATTTTCTGTAATTCTGCAGCATGTTCGGACCCGGTGAATCCTGCATAGCCGATCCAGCGCTGCTGGTGCATCTCTCCTGACATCTTTGGCTCAGTGCTTATCGTTTTTCTTTATCACTATCCATTTCAGTTTACGCTGCTCGGCATGGCTTTTGAGGTGTTTCAAGTCCCGAACAATGGAACCAAACTTCTTATGCCGCTTCTATATTTCTGTTTTTCTCCCTGTCAATTTACGAAAATTTTTATTATCAGCCCCTGGTCGCTTTGAATAATTATGCTGCCCGAAATGTTTGCTTTTGAGTCTCTTTCCGACAAATGCTTAGTGAAGAAGTGGCGGGGAAATACGTTTGTCCGCGTTATGTATAACCATGCTTTCTTCAAAAACTGTGATTGCTGTACTAATCAAATCCGGAGATACGATACGTTACACCCTTCCTGACTGGCATATTGAAATATGGCCTTTATGCAATATAACTCTAACGGGGATAGGTCAAGGGGGCTTCTGAAGCGTGATCCCATTACATGCATTGAGAGTTTTGGTATATTATGTTTAAGCAGATACTGTCTCAAGATATTTCAATGTGTCGGCTTTTGAAGTTATCTGAAAACGGCACCCGGTTTCACTTGGAATTTTCCAGCTGAGATGAAATATCATACACAGGAAGACTATGTCGACTCTTCTTGCCGCTCACGCTTCTCTCTGTAGAGAACGTAAATTTCTAGAGGTTTCCTTCGCGCCTCTGAAATCTACTGCTACTGTTAGTGACGAGGGGAAGATGCCGTATTATTTTCAGTGTGAGATATTCATAGAAGCAGCTCTTGGTCCCTTCTGCTCTTCTGATCTCTCTGCCTGATCTCGTATTTTTTTATTCGCGGTCGCGTACGTTGATATTTAATGGTTCTACGCCTTGTTTCATTGGGTGTTTACAATTACTACGATCTTGTTTTCGGTATCTCGTCATCTGTTGCGCGTGATTCAGCACGGGGAATAGTCAAAACGAGGAAGATGCAAAATCAATATCCAATAGGGAGAATTTCATCAGAAGATAGAAAGCTATGGAAAAGAAATGATTTCACTCCGTCATAAAAAAAACCACCCCGATTTCGAAATCTCTACGTTTAGAAAGCCTATCATGGATGCGGCTTTCTCAATTGAGCAATTCTCAAAAGGCCGAGCTTTCCATAGCAAAAAATGAGAGTAGGTGCGTGGTGTCTTTATTTTTTATTGATCTTTTATTGTTTTATGAGTCTTTTTATAGATCCGTTCGTGCTCATACTATGTGCCTGATGCTGCCGTTTTTGCTGGCAAGAAACACCGCTTGAGGTGGTCATCGACTGTTAGTGAAGCGCTGCAAATATAGCATGAAGGAATTGATCCAACAAACTCTACATGCGACTTGTTTTTTGCGGCTTAGACTTGAGTCAGCAATGCTGACAGTACTGGAAACAGCGGGATGATCTGGGTAAACCTCTCATTCTCTGTCTATCAGGTTGCTGTTGGCGGGAATTTTTGCTCTCTTACTCTTAAACGAACAGAAACAAATAGCGGAAGTGAAACTTTGCGAATTAAGTACACTCAGATAAATAATTAAAAAGACAGTAACTATAAGTAGGTTTAAATGCAGATTTCTCAAATGGCATACTTGAAAGTTGGAAGAAGCGTTTGAGGACTTACAGAACAGATCTTGAGTAGAGTCCAAGTTACGAGTCTACGATCTACCTAGATAGGTACCTACATTTGAAAGTCCCTTTGTTCAACTTCAAACTTTGATTAATTCCGCGCGGTTGATCGGTCAGTGACAATGAGAATATGTTATCGCCTCCTTTTTGTTTTCCCTCCGCTTTCCCTATAGGCTATATTTTTCAAAATAACGGTTATGAAAAGGTGATTAACACCGTATGAACCTTTTCGGTGACAATGTAGAATTTTATACACTGGGGAAAAGTTCCGTGTTGGTTTAAAGTGCCTCTTGCCCCGGGTCTTCTTCTGCGTCGTTTTTCATCTTTCACGTAGCTGTATAGTATGACTTAGGGTGATGGAAAGTGGAATTTCTCAAAGCCGTACTCCGTAGAGTTCAGCATAAATATGGAATTTGAAAAGAGTATGACTCCATGATGTCGAACTCGTTATTCTACATGTCCATTGTAGACATCTATTTGTAACCTTCTTGACTCCGCGGGTTTCCTCTGCAGAAGCTTAAAGAAACCCGAAAATTACTACAATAAACATCATGTATATTCTTTCGAAGTTCTCCTCCAGGCTTTTGGCAACATCTAGATACGCTTAATATGGATATTACCTTTGATAATTGCCACCTTTGGTGGCGAGAAGCTTCAAGTTTCTCCTTATCTTCCTTTGAAACTACTAATATCTCTCTTCGTTCGATTGGCGGGTGCTTGATTGTGGCACAAGTTTCAGCGCCACTTATCGCTTACGCAGCGTTTCTTTCAGATTGATGCTTTTGGATTTTCGCCTCTAACTATCTCTTAAGTGCCATGACTTGATCCGTTGAGGAATCCGCTACAACAGAATCGCGGTGGCGATCAAGATACTAACAATCAACTCATTCAACTTCTTTCTTTTACTAGTTATCTGTTATTAACATACTTCCCAAAGCTAACTATATAACGTACAGTTTGTCACAACCGCCGCTTGAGAAAGTAGGGTGTATATTATTTAAAGTAATCTTCTTCGGTGTCTGGAAAACTTGAAACTGTGATATCTACTTCTGCTTTTTCTCCTCAGAGCTAATACCCCTTATTCGCATATTACAAGAAACTCGCAAATTACATGCTACTTTCATACTAGCACATTCATTCTCTGTTACGATGGGAGATTTTACCTCAACTTCGCAGCGCCTCGTGAAGTTAACGAAATTGTTAAATGACATCAGGAAAGCGATTGAGAATAATTCAAAGAACACTCAATCCCGCGAGTTAATTTTCAAGTTAATAGTGAAATTATGGAAATTTACTTGCCTAGGGAAGGAGAATGTGCTTGAAAGTTTAAGTGTTTCTCATTATTCAACTGCTAAAGTCTTCTTCTGTTTCTTCTTCTGGCTACTAGTACTCATTTTATTACTTGGCTAATTCGTGTAGAAAATATGATTGATAAGGAGATTTCAAATTCTAAACTTGGAAATCAACTATCAGTCTCAGAGAAAGACAAGACGAAAGATCATGAAAAGAATGCATAGTTAACCAGACAATGTTAGTATTTTGTGATGGGACGGCATAACGTTGCTCCTGATATAGGGCATCCGCCGGATAGGGGGTCGTTGCTGCAGGATTCCGCCCGGGCAGATGGGGTTAT